>JBAJHX010000049.1:8650958-8681513 GCA_037176925.1 Amniataba percoides | reverse complement strand
TGTGTGTGTGTGTGTGTTTTCTCTAAGATAAAAAAAAGGAAAGAAAAAAGAAAAACCTGACTGGAAAAATTCTAGAAAACTGTTTGAAAAGAGTTCAATACCTTCCTCCTGCATCATGGGCAGATGGCAGAGCATTAGCAGAGAGAGAGAGAGAAGCTGGAGTCTGAAACCTGACAGTCATTCAATTCACACATCCGCTGACCCCGGCCGCCCACCTATACCGAACACCCCACCCCCCAACACACACACACATTGCTACACACACACAGAGTAACATGTGTTTACAAAATAGAGCCCTCGAGGAACATAATGGCTGGCAAAAGCTTTTGTGAGCTCTGAAGAGAGGGGTGACTAACCCTCACTTGGCCATCTTCATTAAAGCCTCTGCGAGAGCAAAGAGCGCTATAGGCCAACGCTGAAGCAGAGCAAGGCTAAGCATCTCCCACACATATGAAATACACACACACACAAACGCTAATTTGAACTCTCACACCTTCATACACTTTGTTTATCGGGAAACAATGATCAGACATGCAAACTGTCAAAATCTATTCTCACACTATGAAAGGTCATATTCACAGGTGCAGGGATTGTCTAATTGCGCATTTCATACAATCTTGAGCTTCTGAATGGAAACTGCGAAGGCATTTCTAAAGATAAAAAAGCAATAAGAGCTCACAATATTATGTTTCTCCCCAAACACATTTGCTGGAATCATTGGCATTCAAATTACAGAGTATATTTTCCAGCTGATATACTTTAAACAAGATAATCATCAGCAGAGGGAAGTGGGGTAGAAATTTCATTGAGCAAACAATGATTATTTTATTCATAATCCAGGGGAAAAGGAATAGGGAGAATATCAGATGAGATGATCCAGGGTGAGGCGAGCTTAAAGCCACAGGAGAGTCTGTTCTCGTCAGCGTCAACTGGTGTTTTGTACCGCCGGAAATAAAAAGAAAACAGTGTCCTACAATCAATAAGATGAAATGAGAGCGGTAAGAAAACGCATTTGTATGTAGGAATGGGCAATACCTCAATATTACTCGTTATCGTCTCTCCACATTACCGTAACATGACGGGATTTCTCATATGGCGATATTGTAGTTCACAGTTTTCACGTGTAAATGAATGATAACACATTTTGCTAAAATATGCATGTCTCAGTGTGACACTCTCTAACATATTGTACGTACATATTTTTCTCATGTGTAAGATTTTGCTCAAGTAAAGCAGCTCACTTTAAATGTATATTGCCAAGATGACTCATAAAAGCACCCCGCAGCTCACAAAATTATATAAATATGAGGCTTTTTTTTCTTTTTCTGATGTTCTACTTGCTGGAATACTTTCAAAATAAATGCCAAATACCGAAACATAACAAATACATTTCTTGCAAATGCCTGAAAAATAAAGAGACATGAGGGGGTTTGTTCCAAAATCGTGACTCTAATAAAATGCCCCACTCTGATCTCTGGCATAAAGTTGAGCAGCTTGTTTTTTTCAGCACAGATATTTTGCTTTGTCACTTTGATCCTGAAACTAAACTGAAGCAGCCGTGATTAATATTATTAATTCCACTTGTGCTTTTCTTACATTTAAAATTTCTTGTGTGAAAAAAGGTGCATTCAGATTAACTGGTCTTAAGGCAGCTGCTCATAAAATGTCTCATTTTGTGTTTTTAAATACTGCCTGACAAAATGAGTACTGACCTATTTTAGTTAGGAGCAGTGACTTAATTACTACAGTTCATTTAGAAAATGTTACTGTAAATGTAATCTTAAAATATCACTAAAAACATTTCTTAAATTAGTTTTCAGCACAGTCTCTTCATCAGGTCTTGAATGCATCTCGCTCATGTGCCCAAAAACATTCAGTAATTTGTTTCTCTCTTCAGTATAAAATGTGAACACACAGTTTTTACACCATAACAAGCGCTAAATAAAGATTTCAGACACTTGATAAATCTTCATCATTTTGTATCATCTTTGACAAGTGAAGAGTGACATGCATGTCATGTTCATATCTATCAAATGCGGCACATTGCATCGTAGCATTGTTTTGGTCCATTAGAGTTTTTTTAGGTCTCTATATAGGGATTAAATTTCACGCTGAGGATTCAGACACTCAATCTGTCAGATAGTAAAAATAATCCACCATGTATTAAAGGGGGTGATTTCTGACCAGCTCTCGTCATTATTTGTGACTTCTGATACCTTCGATAATCAAAAGATATTTAATTGAAACAAGTAATTCACTGTTGATAGTAAAGATTCTCAAAAAGGGGCAACACAATCAAAACATCAGTGGTATGTTTCTCTGATTTGGAGCTGAAACAATTAGCCAATTAATTGATGAGTTAATTGACAGAAAATGAATCTGCAACGATTTTGAACTGAATAATTGGTCATCATCACAATCATTCAGTGGTGCCACCTTCTCAAAGGGGGATATTTGTTGGTTTTTAGTCCTTTATGGCAGTAAACTGAGTACCTTTGATGTTATCAAAAAATCTGAGGAGAATATTACTTTGATTGTTACATGAAGGCCTGATTTTCTGTATAGAAAATGCCTTTTGAAGGCCAAAGATTACAGGTATGATATCAAGAAGTTAACAAAATGGTACAAGCATACACTTAGTATCCTAATGTCGAATTTAATACAATAAACATTAAAATGATTGATAATTAATAATAATATCACATATATGTGATGAAAAAGAGCAGGAGCATGTTGTCATATACACTCAGGGTCAGGCTCTTTGTTAATTATGTCTACAAGTGCTTTCAAATGTAATTCATATGCCGTCTGACTGAAACACCCGTGATGCTGCATCCTACGTGCTGTCGGACATGCTTGCCTACATGCACACACGTCTCCGTCATCACCTTGACAACCAGTGTTGTTGTTATGACAGGAGATGATTACACTGTCCAGGCACACCAATCGAATCTGGTCACTTGTAAATTACATTGTGGGCACTCTCTGACTTAAAGATCATACTTGAAAAACACATTTGCTTGCTAACTGGAATACACGTCTCTTGACATCACTTGAGGACAAAAAAAACAGCAATCCAAAAAAAAACTGAAAACACTTTCCATTTAGAGAATTTATATGAAACCTGTGAATGCCCTTAAGTGTATCGTTTCAAATAATAATAGACGCTCAGCATGATAGGCGAGGTGTGAAGTGAGTGTGAATTGATCTTTAGTTCTTCTCAGTACTCTTTAACAGTGAAAATGTCAGAAACTATGGCTGTTTGAACTACGTCTGTATCTCTGACAGCTGTGAACAGCAGCTTCATGTGTGAATGAAAAGCTTCGTATAAAACACTGTGTTGCTTTTTCTCATCACCAACATCAAGCTACTGTTCTTCAGACTGAGGCACGAGTGTTTTCCCAGGAAAGATGTCTGCGGAAATCAATAAAACGTTTAATAAAATTCAAAGGGAAGGACATTTAACCATAGAAAACGAAGCAACAGAAAAAGAAAAGGGGAGTCAAAACCGTCCGGGTTGTTGGCAGTAATCTCAATCCCAGTTACTGTGTACCTTATCACTGCCAGCTCCACTCTTGACCTGAGCCAAGTGCCTCCTCTGATAGACAGGAAGTCACCAACTGCTTCCTCCCACCCGCCAGCGAGCAGCTTCGGTGGTAAAGCATAACGCAGGCAGGCGATCACGCTCTCTCTGACTCCGAAAGTGCTTCGAAGTCAGACTTGCAGCATCAGTGTGTCCAAATAATTTTAAATCGTAAGGAGGGTCATGCTGTATTGTGGTCTCCAGCATACACGTCAGTATGTGTCGGTGGATGTTATAAGCTCTTAACACATCATAATCCGGAGAAAAAGATTCAGGTACTTCAGCCGCACTACGTTCTTAAAAACAGCTTTGAGCCGAATGCTACCATCATCATGCTCTTAATGACAATGCTAACATACTGATGTATGAAATATGATGTTCACTGTGATCACAATCTTCATGTTAGCAAGGTGTCATTAGTTCTGCAGGCGTTTGGCCATAAAATAAAGTATCAGACTAATTAAAATTCTGACCTGACCATGATGGTGCTAGATTAAAGGCATGGGATCACCAAAAATATTATATTTCATCCTCTAAAGACGACGGGTATCTGTACTCACTTTAATGGCAATGAATCTGATATTGAAAAAATATCAAACTGCAGGTGACGCTAGAGGGAATTTGTGTAGTTTTTTTCGGGTCCATTTGAAGACCTCAAATGCACAAACGCAGACAATTGTGTACCTTGGATCACACGAATTAAGCTGCCAGAAACTGAACGTGGATCTCTGCAGGGGTGGGCAAGTGTTTATCCTTTGTGTCACCTGTTCAGCTCTTCATTTTTCTTTGTCTTTAATCATCTAACTCTTTGGAGCTGCTGAATGCTTTGGTTGGTTTAAATATAAGGCCACAGAGGGATGACATGCACATTTTAGGCATGCTGATATGCACATTGCAGAATGTAATACAGATATGAGCAAAACTGTGACGGACTACAGCCTGTCAGATTTTAAAAACTGCTCAGACCTAGTCAAATTGCTTTGAAAAATCAAAGGGGTAGAAAGAAAATCACTTATAACTCGCCCTGGCAAGGAAACAAAAACAAGTCACTGCCCACATCCTGTCACCTCTGACCGCCCAATCTCCCGTCTCACCAATAGATTAATCAATACTTAAACACATCCCAAGTCAGGCAGCATAAAACTAACCGGCCACACAGGCAGAGCAGCTTCCATTTTGGGAAAGGTACACACCTCGACACAGCTCCGGGGCCTCGATGACTGCTTCATCAACACAGAAACCACCAAATAAAACAGACTAGCAAATCACACGTAAGTCTCTCACGAACATCAACATTTCCTCAGAAGCCTGGTTCATTTATTTTTCAGCCATGCATATTTAACAGTTGCTCTCACTTGGGGAAAACAGGCCACTTCATGGAACTCATTCCAGGAATTCATCAGCGCTCTGTCAGGCAACATGGCAGCCAAATATTTCTATGTCAGAAACACACGGGCCAAAAAAAAAAGCTGTAAGGAAATAGGACATACTGATGATCAACTGTGCTCGAGACACGATGAACCACACACATACGCGCACACACACAAAAAAATATCCTTAGAAAATAAAGCATTCATATTACGCAGTCATTCAGATGTTGCGGCGCTGCTGATTCCACATCTAAAAGTTATATATTCAAAGGAGAAACAAACAAGCCGTAATCCCTTTACCACCATACATGCAATCTCCCTTTTTTTTTTTTTTAGAAGATCGCTTTCTCTCTTTGTGCTGTCAAATTTTATCATTATAGTTTGCTTCTCTTTTGGTATTTGCTGCCTAGATCTCAAGATTAAAGCACAGCGAGTGCGATAACATAAGAATATCCTGTGTTCTCTCTGACTGCGTTACAATTCTCTGCACTAATATTTGAATTTTTAGGATTTAATCCTATCTTAACATGAAATTGTATACAAATCCTAATTAGAAAAGTAACAGCAATACGCTGACAACAAAAGCTTTTATCTACAGACAGTAGATTTGTGGCAACTGCTAAACTTCAGAACAAAAGAAGGGCAACAAAACAATAACAAGAAAAAAAGAAATATTTGGTAGACTGCCATGAAAGCCTAAGTTCAAAGAAATATGGACTTGCTGTGCATTGCATCATGTGGGGGCACACCACCGAGTCATCTGCCACGGAGCTCATTCCAGACAAACCTGCAGCCGAGTATGTGCAGCAAAACAGAAAGATTCATTGATCTTTTTTTTTTTTTTTTTTTTTACACCACCATCACCTCATTTAAACAAAAAAAAAGTCTCCTGCGTGGTATTTATGGGACATAAATAAGAAGTAGACAAATCTAATTTATTTCAGGGTCAATCCCATCAGCTTCCAGTGTCAGCGCAATCAATGGCAGCAAAAACACTGTTCCCTTAAAAGTAAAGAGAAAAGAGGCAAAAACAAAAATCTCCATAACTGCCATTGTGAGATTCAGAGGGGCTACGTGGCTGCATCATAAAGGTCTAATTTAGCCTGTTTTTCTAAGCGAGAGCTGCATGAACACACCCACCGATTGCCACATGACCTCCGCAAAGAACTAAAACACAGGGTGTTTTCCCTCTGCGCAGCCATAATGATACATTACTATTTATGTTCCGGCAGCTGGTGGGTGGCTGTGCTGAAAAGTCACTCAGTCTGCCTCCTTTATTTGCCCCCTGAATCTTGTAAGGCACTGCGAGGTTCAGTTTTATATGAATGCCTCTGTTAGTTAAGATGTAAATTCCTTTTACAAGCTGAGTGACGGCTCAGAAAGGTTTTTTTTTTTTTTTTTTTGGAGCGGTGAATGAAAAAAAAAGTCCTCATCATGTAAATGACTTCTCGATGCAGAGTTGTTTGTTTGATGCTCTGAGTATGTGTATTATGTTCAATGTAGCAGTGATATTATTGGCTACTGACTGTGACTGTATGGCAAGGACAGAAGTTTAGAGTAGAGCTGTAATGATTAGACGATGAAGAGATTAGTCTATGAACAATTATTCATCAGATAGTTAATCCACTCATGTCATAGTTAATCCAATCATTTCAGGCATTTCTAGGAGCAAAAATGCCTGAAATGATTGATTAACTATTGTATTGATTAGCATATGCAGGTTCCAGCTGTTCCAATGTGTGTATTTGCTTTTTTATCACATGGTAACTTCAGTGTTTTTAGTGATTGAACCGACCAAACAAGCACTTTTCAGATGCCACCATCGAATCTAAAAAAATGTGATAATTTTTTTTTTTTTTTTTATAAACCAAATTATTTATGGATTAATCGAAGAAAATAATCAGTAGATATGATTGCTTGTGCAAGTTGAAAGCGAATATTATAAAACTTTTGAAAAAAGAAAACACAATTTTCATCCCACGAATGAAAAGATGAACTCATGAGGACTAAACTACACCTTTGCTCAATAATAATATACACAGGGGGTTTTGCTGCTACAGCCTCGCTTGGTCTGGTGTGAGCAGTAGTTTTCTGGTGAAAGTTAGCTTGATTACATTTTTCATCTTGAACAGCTCTGCTTCTACATGTTGCATTAAAAAAAAGACCTGTTGCACATAATATGTGAGCCCGAACAAGCATCAGACAAAACAATGTGACACACGATACTGAACATGACTGACAGGCATCATGTTAATAGCTTCCTTTTTATATAGTTATTTAAAAAATGTTGTCACATGGGACCCCAAAGGTCTTATTTTTTACAATCAGTTCGCACATTAGCAACACAATAACTAAAAATTATTTTAAAAACTGTTAAAAAAAAAAAAACATTTAAATAGTTGCATTCTTCCCCTTTAAAACCAATATATTCAATGTGAAGACACCTGATTTGAACATATGGTTCAGATTTGCACTTGTTCGCACAGTAATAAGTGTGTCATTGCCCCCATCACTGCAGACATTTCACTGCGTTATGCATAACAAGATGACAGTAACAAGCTCAGTGTTAGGTTTGTACTTCTCATTCTATTCTGGACTGCAAATCTTCATATGAACCCTTAGTTTTACTAAAATAAGGCAAATAACAACATCAGCTGAAACATTAAATGTGATTTTGAGGTACAGTACAAGCTGCTACAGGCAAGAACCGGAGCTCCACAGGTGTGTCTTGTGACTACAATATCAATGTTCCCCTCCATTCATCACAAAAAATATAGAAGTTTGGTCTTTTACGTATTTAGAAGGGAAATATTTGCAGAGATCCCCTGTCTTTGTTTATCAAAGATCAATGTCTAAACATTGTGGGTCACCGTGTTCTCCTCCTCAGTCTCTCATTTGTTCTCAGCCGCTAAGGGCACTGTGCAGTATAATGCATGCAGCACAAAACAGTAGGCACACTGGGCACATGATGAGAAGTTAGATATGCCTTCTTTGGGCATTAAATACCGCACGCAATCAAAGGTGAAATTAGCACTTTCTGGTTTATTAAATCCCAGGGAGGGAGTCATTTGATTATTCTGCTCCTCCACTTGTGCTTCTTACTGCTGTCACACCTCAAACTACAAATTAATTGGGTTAAAAATGCAAAAAGAGAAAAAAAAAAAAAAAAAAGACAGCACCTCATTTTCTGCCAGATTTTGCACAGGCGAAAAGCTCACGACTGGGAAGTCAAAATAATCATTTGATTTTCAACTGCTTTAGTTTCCCCCACGGACTTTTACGAGATCCATGCCTATTAATGCATGTATTTACATGTATATGATTTGTATTCTCCTCAAGCCAGACAGCATAAATGTGGCACTTTTCCACAGATAATTAATTGAGAAATATAGTCAGAGTGTGAGGGCATCTTGGATGAATCTCCAGGGGTAAGGGTATATTTTAACTGGTTCATTACAATAAATATCAGAAAGTATAAGGCTTCTGCAGTGATATAAATTCTTCGATGGGTTCACAAAGTCGCTCTCCTCCTCTACAGCACAGCTCCAGGTTTAATATTAAAGATTTAATCATGTGATTATTTTCCGTGGTTTCAGACCTATGGAGAGGATTGTCCATGTCAATTGTTCTTTATCTGAGGAGCAATATATTTTCTTATATCTTATATTATATTTTTGTTTATAATAATATAAGAAATATAAGAGTGTATATATCCCACAGTAAGCAAGGAAGCAGAGTTAAGGTGCATCCTTTTTATAAAATCCATTTCTAAGTATTAAAATATGCAACACATTTAACACCACATATCATGTACATGTTGATGAATGTATGATATATGAAGACATATTTCATATGATAATAATTATTATATATCAAATGTCAAATGTGAGAAAATAGCCAACAATCCTAACATTTGAGAACCAGACCATGTTTGGCTATTTTGCTTTAGAAAATGAATGAAACCATTATTTGATTATCAAAATAGTTGGGAATTAATTTTCTTTAATGAACAAACGGATTAATCAACTATCGTTGTTGCTCTCGTAGTCTCCAAATGAAATGCTTTGGCCGGTGATTTCCACACACTATCCACACACCGAAAGCTGGATCAGCCTCTGTCAAACATTATCAAGGTACTGTAAATAGCTTGTCTAAGTTCAATATTGATTTTCAGCTACTGCAGTTTTCAGAGTAAACTTTATCCATCTATGCATCTGAAGACTGGGCTGCGTGCACTGCTCAGTCCTGTTCCACTTGACAGGCCCAAGTCATTAGGGAAGACAAAAAAATTTAAAAATAAAGGAAAAAGGAAAAAAAATACAATGCTCAGGCTGCTGGAGTAAGGAAAAGTTTTTGACTCTTTTTCATCTGCAAATTAGCCATTGACAAGATCCAAATGGGTAACCTTAATTAACTGAAGCTGCTGCTCTCCAAAGTCTGAACCACCTGGCTGTCAAACAGGGAACACAGCTGGCCATCGATGTGCGGTCAGCGAGAAACGGACTTTGTGTGTGTGTGTGTGTGTGTGTGTGTGTGTGTGTGTGTGTGTGTGTGCGCGTGGGAAGCTGACTGAACTAAAACAGAATCTTATTACAATATTCATATTATTCAAAATAATGGACATAATTACATACGTCTGTATATGTGTGTGTCCTAAAGGGCTACATCTTCTCCCTGCGTGCACGATGTCTCAGACAACTACAGTCAAACAGAAAAAGAATAAAAAACTAAGATTGACATGTTTTGAAAATAAGTGGTGGGAGATAAGTAGATAAGTAAAAGATAAGTCAAAGTATCACTAAACAGCTATAGTACACTACATTTAAGTACAATGACAGAGCAAGTAAAAAGTATCTGCATGCATAATGCAGTAATGATTGCATGCCAAATCACTCTTAGGAATTGAAAGACGCTTGAGGAGCATCCTTTAAAGGATGACGGGGCTCGGAAAAGTTCTTGTATTTGAAAGACGGTATATAGAATGAATAACAGGACAGAAACATATTTCCTCAGCTGGGGCCTGTATATTTCTTATATGTATGTGAGTGTGTGAATATGTGAGTGAAGGGATGAGGTGGAAGCACATTGATATTGATTTCCATGTGGGAGTTGTGCTTTCGTACTTTCGCTCGTATTGTCTCTATTTTCTTTTTTGCTTTGTCTCTAAGAAAGCCACTCCGTATTTTGGTTGATCGCTCGTGTTTCTGTGTTTGGGTGGTTCCATTTTTTTCTTTCGATTTATAGTGCTGACGTTGTATTTCAAAATAAGTCATTGAGATGTGTGTAATATTTTTCCTCTGAAATGTGGTAATGTGATATAATGTGGCACAGATGGAAGTGCTTGAGTAAAGTACACATGCCTGCGGTGCTTTGGTAAACATACTACTGTTTAACATACTCTTTATGGACTTATGATTGTTCCCCTGTTTTTCAGTCATTATGCAGTAATGATATTCAGATCCTAGTTTCAGTTCAGTTCCTCACACCCTTTCCAAACTTTGTAGCAGCCCAGTAAAATGTCCTACTTATTAACATATGGTGTCTTTGACAAAAAAAAAAAAAAAAGAGGACAGTCACTGTAATTTTAAAACCTCGCCCCCGCCCCTCCAAATGGTTTCATCACATATTGCAAATGCAGCTTTAAGAACTGCTAAGATATCACTTAAGTTTTTAAAGGTCGTACAGTTTGATCGTTCACGCCGTGGTGTCTGGTGACAGATGTGATCAGGTCGTGTACTCCGGTTGAGTTTGCGTCTGACCCAGAAAATTGGACAGAGAATATTCATGTCCGTGTCCTTGGAGACTTTCTCTTTCATGACCGTCATACGACCCTTCCTGTAGCACACATGGGCAAACTGCCACACCATACTGTAAAAATGCTACCAGATGGCCTCCATATCCTCTTACTGGCTGCCTCTGTGGTTATGGGTTAACCGGGTGACGCCCACTTCGAGTATTTTCACTGTGATTGTAGCTGGTGCTGTTTGGGCACACACAACACAGTGCAGCCAGCTTCAGAATCAACTGCACAATGATAAAAGGAGAAAATAGCCAGAGGGAGAAGAAGATTTTTCATTTGTTGCCCTCTCTTTTTTTCAGAAAATATACAGCGGCCATTCTGCAAGTTCGCACTGGTTTGTAATTAAACTAGAAAGAGCCATTTATCCGAAATGTGTTTGTTCCACAGAAGAATACAAGCAGCCCTAAATCTACTTCTGTGACACTGCTGCTAGCCCCAGCTTTTCCACTTTTTCCCTCTTGTGTTACCACCATACTGAAGTCGCACAGCTAAATGCCCAATTTTCTTTTAAATAAACAGGCTTTGAAAAAACCCAGATGTCATTTAAAAACACTTCTCAAACTCTCCAAACCACCTGGATGAAAAAAATCCATCTGTTTTTTAATCCATTTCACAATATGCAAGTGCATTTACTAATGACGGTAGCCAGAAATAACATGTGCTGTTAGCATGTGAATTAAAATGTCAGTAAGAAACCTATAGAGAGAGACACAGATACAAATACGACTGATAAAAGTTATGGAGCCATGTTTGTTTAGATCATGAGCAAGAAGCACAATTTGGGAGTGAAGACAATTATTTTTAACAGAAACAGAATATTGGTGGAATATTTTTCAGCCTGATGGTAAAAGGAGTTTTTGACGAATGTGGAAATATTTTCAGAATGACACTGACTTTTGAAAAGGTGATGGCTATTTCTGAAAATTGTGTTAAAACATTATAGTCGTGGAAAACTTTAAAGTTTAAAGTCAACAAGTAAGAAAAAAAATCCCATCATGCCTCATCAGGATTGTGTGGGTGCAGTTTCAAAATCATGTAGGCAAACAATCTCAATCCTTATTTGGTGCATGTAAATACACAGCAACACCTTTCACCCCTTTTTTACTTATAGCCCCACCCATTGTGAGAAGAGAAGAGAAAAAACAAACACAAAATGTCTCATGTTAAAGAAGTAAAACTCGCCAAACTTTGGTACAAAAAAATTATCTTCATGAAAAAAAGCTGTTTATATAAAAAAGCTGTGTGAGAAAAAAAGGTTTCCACAGTCTTTAATCTCTGCAACAGTAACATTAATACTACTACTACTACTGATAATAATAATAATAATAATAATAATAATAACAACAACAACAAACGGCTATTTGTCAGCCCATTCGTTGTGTTTGACCAATCAGGACCTGCAGTTTTTATTTTAATCATCATGAAGCAGTCAGTGAGAGGCATAACTGTCTTCTTCTGCATTTCACAAGACAGAAAGGTGATTTGCCACATTCAATAAATCACTCAGAGCTACATTTGAAAACTGGAGAGAAGAGGAATGTCAGAATAAACAAAACAAATCAGGCCTAATTGCATCTAAAATTAGATAACTGCGAGACAGGAGGATTTGTAACAGCGAGGGAGGCAGTGGATGAAAGAGCAAATCAAGGCAAGATCATTGAGAGGTGAGTAACAAAGCCCTGCCAAGCTTTCCTGTTGTGGAAAAAAAAAAAAAGCCCCTCACCTCAAGGTTACAAGCAGCCAGGCTATGTGCAGCAAATGAAATACTCAAGGAAGACATAAGTCTCATTAAGGCCCATAAAGGACATCCCTAATAAAATCCTCAGCCTGACATGCAAGAGCTCTCCAGTGATGGCTGATTAATTGCTGGTGCAAATGAAAGCATGAGAGATAGCCGGGGCTCTGTGGCTGTAATTTATCCTCTCCTGTCCTGTCTTGTCCTCACAGCCTGGGGAGATCGCCCAGGAAGACAGGAGACGAAGAGTGGGTGGTTGCTTTGGAGGGTGTGTGTGTGTGTGTGTGTGGCAGGAGGAAGAGGAAGAGGAGGGAGGGAGGGGTGGCGGCGGCGGGGGTATCATCTTCATATTATGTTGGAGGAAAACATGTTGAGGTGGCCGGTGAGATCATTTGTTTAGATTGTTTCAGTTATAACAAGCTGTATGTGTTGACATTTGGGTGTTTGAATGGGGAGGAAAAAGTCCCCGAGCAGGTCAGACTGATAATGATGACTGCAACACGGTCTGTGAAGAAATATGGTGGCAGCGAAGATGACCCAAAATATATTCTCGGCAGTCATACATCAAGCAAAGACTGTGCTACTTTATGACAGCTCTCTCTGTGATCCATCAATAATATAATCTTGATGATTCGCAGTCAGGATATATATTTCATCATTTCATCATCTCCTTTTGTCAGATCTCTGTTTATGATTAATAGAGAGGCTTCCAATGCCAGGAGGGCATACTTGTCAAACATATGGCTAATGAGTGAGTAATTACCTCCATAAAATGCTTTGATGCTTTGCCTTTAATCATATCCGAATCGGGCTAAAGTGGATTAATCAATGGTAAGGAACGCCTTAAGAATAGCCGGTGATGTCAGGGCGGCCGCAGCCAAGGTTATGAGACAGACATGGGGGTCCAAGGACAATCTGGGCCAGGATAATACCCAGCTGAGGCCAGACTCACACCTGCCCTCCGACTGTAATACGTGGCCGTGGCACATAAAGAGAAAGGAAGACAGAAACAAAGGAATGGGGTAAAGAAGAAAAAAGAAAAAAGAAAAGCAAGGACATCCCTGGGTGAGCACAGCGGCGACTTTTACACGAGCCTGCTGTCTCGGCGGTAGTTTATCTTGTCCGTGTCATAACTTGCTTAGAATAACCTGGTTAAATTCACACACCCAAATATATGAGATGCAAGGCGTTGTTTTTAACGGGGAAAAAAAGAAAGAAAAAAAAGAAAATCTGGCATCTCACAATCAGGCACTGTTTGCAACTGCGATCTGGTGTTACTACTGAGACCATTATTTCCACTATCGGTGTTAGAGGCTGGCAACCTAAGCTTTCAGGTTTTTTTTTTTCTTATTTCTAACTGTCAGGCTGTGATTTCTTTAGTCAGCACCTCAAGTAGAAATAAATAGTCTGTTAATTGGTTCATTAATAGTGTCGTACTCTGTCAGGATGGCAAAGGCTCACGTAAACAGTTCAATCTGAAAAGTATGAGGCTGGTAATATTCACTTTTTTTGTTATTGGCCACAAATCCCTTGGAAAAGACCAAAAGCCTCCAATATAATGTTGGTAGCTTTGGTTCAATACTTTCTAATTTCACTTCCTTCTCTCGGCACTGAAGACACAAAATCTTTCAAAACAAGTCACAAGAATACGTATTTCAGTTGTTAAAAAGTAAAAATGAAAGTTGTCATTTGCCAGAAGAGCTGGGCATTGTACTTTAGCAAACATTACTCAAACAAGAGTAAATGTTGCATTTGTAGGAGACTATTTTAAACAGCAGATTATATCTATGTAACAGAGAATAAATAAAATCAGGCTTTGAATACACGGGTGACACTTGTTCAATCATAATATAGAATAAAATCAAAATTTTCCCTTTAAATAAAGACCCACTGTTTTAAAGATATTTCAGGTAATTTTTTAAATGTTTTGACCCTCAAATCAAAACAAAAACTTCAACAGCTTTTTTTATCAGCAGAACATAATTAACTCTGTCAACAGGCATTCATAAAGCAGTTAAATACTTCACATTAATCATGATTAATTCAAATAAAGGACAATATTTGTCATTGACCGAGCTTATCACATTTTCACTTTTACTTGATTGATCATGAAGTCCTGATTCTGATCATGTGCTTTCATCGACCTTGGACTGAGTCCGGTCAGTGACTCCTGTTTTAGTCATCTGTCCTCTCTCTTTATTCATTTCCTGTCATCTTTCTGCCGTCAACTATCAAAAAAGACAAAAATGCCCCAAAAATGAAATGAAAAATAGTTTGATTGCTGATGTAATCCTTTGAATTCGGCTGTAAAGACATCCAGCATGAAGCTCGCGAGTGCAATATTATCACAGTTGAAGCAGAAGGGACAGTAAGGCCCAGGTTTTATTTCCCCTTTAAGTTAAGTGTGACCAGTAGCCAGTTAACTCGGCCGGTATAAATGTAGACAGCTGAGCTTTGGCTGGACGACATTTGGATGGACAGCAGAATCAAAGCGCTGTCAGGATCCTCAGTCTAACAAGCTGCTTCAGTCTGATTGAAGCCATGAAAAATTCAACTGGCCACATCACTGAGACAACAAGTAGGACACAAAAAAAGGGCCCTGAAGAAACGTCCCCTAAACCTAACTGGTAGCTTAAGTGACGCTTAACACAACAGCATGGAAGCGATAGCTTAATAACGGGGAACAGAAGCATCAAACGACTGCGGCAGTCGAAACGAGCAGCGGCTCGCTGCCAGACTCATTGTCACTGTCTGCTGGTGGTGCGTATGCTGCAGCTCTAACAGGTGATATATCATGTGAACGATCATACAGCTGGCTAGAGTGATGATGATTTAAAAGGCTTGGTGAGAGGAGACAGCTTGTCTGAAAGCCTTGTTTCACTGTGTCCGCAGTCTGATGGGATGCATCCCAGAGTCACCTTCAAACGCAGCATCCTCTTGACTGAAGGCTTGATGGGTCTCATAAATACCAACCGTAATTATGATCCGCCAGCAAACAAACCTCCATTTCCCAGGCCATTCTGACAAGCGTAAGGGTAAACCAAGTAGGCCTCGCTGGCATTTTGCATATCTTGTCTGAATGATATGTCATTGTGACGGTTTAATACTCCATAATTATGCCATTGTGGATGCCTGATGGCCGAGCTGGTCTGCATTTGCGATATGTGTGGAGCGAGATGTTTTGCCACAAATTGCGTCCATGCTTATGACATAAGAGGTGATGAATATTCGGGGGTGACCTACTCAACACAAAGAGCGATGGTTGGAGACAAAAACAAACATGTGGTTGGTTTGTCTTCAGGCGTGTCGGGGGAATTATTAAACATAATTATTCATAATCGCTGGACAAAAACATGTCACCCGTCACACTAATAGTTTGTTTACTGTGAATATATCATTTCAAACTTTAGACGTTGCATAAGCACAAGGTGACAGCATTTCCCTAATAATGTCACTTACACTTACAATATATTTAGACAGACAGGTGCTTCCCTGCGGGCCCGCCAGCTGTCATTCAACAGTTCGTCAGCCATGGGCTCAATGTGTCATCCAAGTAACCATGAAAGTTCCCTCTGCTCTCTTTTCATGTACCTGTGCCGCTAATCAACAAGTTACCAAGTCTCCAAGAGACAAGAGACAGCAAATGTCTCTTTATTCTGCAGGAGTGATGTTTACTGTATGTGTAAAGAACTAAAATACATGTGTCAAAATCAATCTGTTCACACTTTTTGTTTGTTAACTTTCTTCCTGCTCCTGACAAAGAAGTGTTTGTTTTCTCAAGACTTTTCTCTCAAGCAGAATTATGACATAAATGGATACTGTTCCACACGTTGAACCACATTTCTTATTCTTACTTCTTCATACATGTTTGTACATTATGTACCTGAGAATTGTCATTTCTGCAAGCGTTGTCCTCATGTCCCCACAGTTAGAGGCTAAATCGATTTAAAATGGTTCCTTAATGTGTTGTTTTAAGAATATATTAAAGTGGCGAACATAGGAGCAGAGTGAAGATTGATACCGCCCCCCTATCTGTATATTAAATTAGATAACACTCAGCCTGAAAGACTGTAGGAGTGGAAACAGGGGGACACAGATAGCCTGATTCCGTCCCCCCAGCAGCTCTGAAGCTCATTAATCAACACAATAAATTTTGTTTTAATGGTGTAAAAACAATACATTGTGAGAAAAAAAAACAGCTTGGTCTAAGCGACACCCGTTAAGATTAACAGAGTGGTCTGATTTTGGAAATTCCAGGTCCCTTAATCTAATTCTTTCTGTTTAGCTTGTTTTTCTCCATCGCTTTTCTTCTTTTAACTTGTCTTTTGCATCAAGTTTTGTTTTCTTGTTACCTGGTCATTTGGTTGTTTATCTGCCATTAAGTCAAGCCTATACTCGAGCTGTGATTGATGATCCATCAGATACTCTCGTCTGATTGGTTGTTTTGATTTGGGTTTGGCGTACTCTTTTCAAATAGCCTTAAAGCAACAGGTTGAGCCAGAAGTACGTGATTCTTTCCATAGATTATCTGTCTCATGTACTACATGAAGACAATTTTAAGAAAAATGTGAGTCATTTGATAAAAATACCTACCTCTGCTTCAAGTCCAGCAGAATTTGACGTTCAATCTACTCGCAATGAACATTCAAGGAACTTGAAAAAATAAATCCTGTGGCATACTGTTTAAGATTGGCAAATTGTGTGCAATCCAGAAAAAAAAACATCCATTTTGATCTGAAAAACAGCACACAAGTGTGACCGAGATTAAGGGTACAGCTTTGACCTTAGCTGAAGCACAGCAAAATGCCGCTTAATTCATTTTTTACACATGGGTCCCTTACCATGCATTCCAACCTTGAGATTGGACAAAGGGAAGAAAAAACTGCTTTCCCATACACACACCAAATGGAGCTGAGATCTGTGTCAGTGAAAGCATCACATAATATGTTGGACTGAACTGAAACCTTGACTGAAGTCACTGAAAAGACAGCTATTGAAAAACAGCCCATTTTCCCTCTTCAATATTCATTGCACACACTTTTTCACTGACAAATGAAGAGTGGACACAAATACATTTTTTTACCCTTTTTACAAGCAAATTTACACCGCCTCTTTAATTGAATAGACAACCTAAAACATAGACCTGAAGGCACGAAAAGTAAAAAGACCAGTAAGGAGCGTAGCCAGCTTTACCTTTCTGTCCACATTTATAAGTCTTTATAAATCAAAAGAAATTATCCTCTCTGCAGCCTGCAAGACATAATTCAATGTTCCTGTGTAAATGAGCCAAAGATAGTTTTCTTTGCAAGTATTCTTTGTTAGTGCCCCCAAACCACAAATGTTTGTTAAAAATAAAATAAATATAAGATCACTGAAACAAAGAAAAAAATCGTATTTTAATTATAAATGAAGTCATAAACAACTCTTTTTGTTAGATGTGTTAATATATAAATGGGAAGTGATATTTAGGTGTTTATGAATGTTCAAGAGGAGTATGAAAATTAGACTGTCAACTGTCAAAACACATCAGGTCTTTGTTGCAAGCAATTTCTGCCTTTCACTTCAAATGTGAAAGGATTTAATTAAGAGCATGGAGATGGCTGTCTGTTTTTACTATGGACTCGTGTGCGGCAGAAACATCCTGTTTCAACCGATGAAAATAAAAAAATTCTCAGGGCAGATGCGGTTAGGATGTTCACAGTCAAGTCATGTGGACATTCCTCTTGGTTTCCTTCACAGAAAAAAGACAATGAAAACATAAAGCATCACAGAGTTCAGTTATCGAGCATGTGCCAATCATTGTGGAAAATAAATTCTTCACCCCTTATAATGACCTGAAATAGCACCGACATACATTATTTACTGTATTTTGTTGATGCAAACGCAGAGTGGTATTGGAAAAGAGAAAGACAAGGTCAGAGTGAGAGAAAAGACCTCACTTCATCTGCTGGGTGATTTCATGCCATATATATCAATAGATTTCTAGACTGTTTTGTTCTCTGGGTGAAAACTTTCAGCCGCTTCTACCCTAATATCTGCCGCTTCACCACAAGCAAGGCTGCTTTCTGATGATTCAAATAATTCCAGCCCCTCTCTTCAAAATGGAACATTTTGATGGATTATGCAGTGTCAACCTTCACCGCGCTGAACACATTTGAATAAATGTAGATTTGAGATTTACTGAAAGATGAGGCCAACATGTCAAAGTGATACACAACTGCATGCAAATGCACTGCACTTTCAAGCCGTAGCATTTCAAAAAAGTGTGCCAGAGAAATTTTGCAAACTTCCTCGCACCAATGTCCAAATAGTTTTTTCATGTTAATTTCATTCAGTCAGGTTGCTGTCACATCACATACTGCACACTGTCATATTGAGCTGACAGGCAGTAATGACGTTAATAGTGATTTGTCTGTGCTCTGAGATCTATTGTGTGAACTGTCTTCATTACAGACAAAGTTTTCATTTGCCATCATATTGCTGGAAATTCAATGAAAAGAATTTTAAATGCGAAGAGGTGCAGTTAAATTGGCCTGAACGTGCGATATAAAAAGGCAGAGGGAATGAAACAGCAATTTGTGCACACTGTGAAAAACAATCAGCGCAAACCTTAGAAGATGTGACATTTGGGGACAAGTGACAAAATGAAATCGTGTACAACAACCCTATTACACATGTGCGCCATTTGACAGCCCTTAAGTCTACTGATATTTGAACCAGAATAATCCACGTAGCGCAGGTCCAGCCTATTTATTCATGCACAGATCGCGACTCTCTCAGGCTTGGGAAATCAGCTTTTGCTTCAACACCGCCTTTGTCACACTCATACTTCCCTGCCCTCACTAACTACACTATCTCTCTGCCTGTTCAAGCAAAACTTTATGCTAAGTAAATCATTTACATCTCCCAAGCAGCCTATCTACATTTTCCAATAAAACCCTAAATTGATGGATGTCATCTTAGTGCTCACAGGCAATAACTCCTGCTGCTTTCGAAATAACAATATGTTTTGGTTTTATGAGGTCTAGACATGCTATTCTTTTTAATGACATCCCTAGGCCAGTGCTGTTTACATTTATTGATATCTGTTTTTAGACGAGAGCGGCTCTATCTTCCTCAGAGGTTTTCTATACAGGGCTAAGTTTGACTTATGCTAACAAAACAAAACTTTTCATTTGGTGAGTTTAGACCACAGAGTAAGGCCGTAAAACATTTTTTTTCCCTTCACACATTTCTCAGAGATTAAAGACAACATATCTACTATATCAGGAAATTCATAAAAGACGAATGTGGACCACTTTACAGTGTTGTTTTATTAGTGTTGACAACTTATCGAAGGTGCCAAATAAAATCCACTTCTGCGTATCCATTTACAAATCGAGTTAACAACATTAAATTTATACAGCCTTCAAAATCCAACTGATGTGAAAAACTTCTAGTGAGTAGAGGCAAATAAAATTCAAACATTTATTTTTCATCTCTATTCATGTTGAAAGGCCAGAGGGCAGCATGTTTTTATGATCCACAATAACCACATTTGCTGTTTTAAACAATATCATTCACATAATAACTATACATGTTAAATAATAACAATAACAACATAGACGTGTTGTCTAGCTTTTTAAGCTTGTCTCTCCATTTATTACTTAAATTATTGTTAAAGACCATTCAATTAGATTTGGTTGAATCTACAGGCAACTGCCAAACAGGGAATGAAACCGTGTTTATGGCTGCATAAACTAGCAATTTCAGTAATTATCCTGTTTATGACTCACAAATAATGATCCTGTTTATGAACCACTACACCTCAAGAAAATAAGACAGCAAAGTTGTGCTTCATGTCATGTCCCTGCATGAAAATAGAGCCCATCTACTTCACACAAGGTTATGATGTTGACATACATTCAACGACAGTCCTTCCATTAAATGGACTGACAGCTCTCACAGAGGAGAAAGCTCTTCTGACGTAAGGCTCACAAGAAAAAAAATCCATATACAGTTCATACACAACATGAGGAACGGAGCAAAGTTCAGTGTCAGTACAAAAGGTTCAGCCCCGAGCTGCTGCAGTCATACATTCCCCTGTTTCGTCCTAAAACTGCATCATGATTGTGCTGTAACATCGAGGCCCATTTAAGCATATAGTCAGGAAGGATAGGTGTTGAGACTTTTTCCTGCACAGTAGCTCAGCGCTAATGAGTGCAGGCATGTGTTCTGCCTCGGAGGATGGCAGAAAACCAATTGTTTTAAAAGAGGGCGCAGACTTTACAAAGACCAATTAAATTTATGCGAGCATCATGGACTGTCAGAACTAAATGAGATCTGATTGCCGAAAAGAGCACGGTGTACCTCTACGTGAGAAATGAACTTTGGTTGTTCCTTCAGCTTGGGTGCACACTAAAGTATGGATTTCTGTGTGCAGGCAACAACGATATGCACAAGCACAAAGGTCCCTCTTGCTCAAGAGCTGCAACTGCGTCTGCTGCAAGTGTGTCCAAGTGTGTGGAGGCATCACTGTTGTATTCTTATGAGTTTATCATGAAAATACTGCTACTGCTACTGCTTATACTTTTAATACAAGTATCTGCATTCGTTGCTAAAAGTACATCTATAAATATACAGAAACACATTAGCCAATGTGTTAACACTGCAACTTTAACCCAGTGAAAAACTGTTAAATTGGGTCAGATGTCTGAACACTAACAGCTGAATATGAACGTGGGCTTTGATGGCCTCATTTTATCTGTTTACATGTCAATTTTGCAAAAATGTTATGAGTAGATTTCTAAAAAGTTCATGAAAAGGAAGATAATTTGTCATAATTGCCTAGATGTGCTGTGTCAATGGGTGGAGCTTCTCACAAAAACCCACAAAACTTCAGAGCAGATTTGCAAAGCAGCGTCAAAAATAGTACACTTTCGAGTATATTTATATATGCAAATATAACTGCTCTTCTGTTTTTTCCCCAGAATTGGTACACTGGTGGAACAAAGAACAAAGGACAGATGAAAGAATTAACTCTGAGTGAAAATCTGACAAGTGGAATCGGCTTATCTTGACAAATGAATAGCATTAATGAAGGTCTGCCACTGAGATCCATCTATAGTGAGTACTTTTAGCAGTACAACTATTTTGTACAATATAAGTTGTACAAGACTTTTAATAAGAAAGTTATAAAGCCGTGCGAAAAAAAAGCAAAACAAAACAAACATCAACACATAATGATAAAGAAAGAACCTGCACTGCTGACTCCATTAAGGCCCATAGCTCATTAAAGGAGGCTCAGCAAACTTTAACGTGACCTATTAGACCCCACTGGGAAAAACAGAAGAGAGAAATTGCAGAGAAATATAAAATATAAATTCCTGCATAACAGGAGCAAAAACACAAGCTTAATACAAATTATTAGTTAAATTATTTTTTAAAGTGTTGAGATGCTACAAAGCTTGCAATTAAATTTTTTTAAATGTCTTTGGTTGCAGCTGTTTGTTGACCTTTTTCGTTTTTGTACAGTATAGTCATTATGAACAAAGCTTTATGATAAAAAAAAATCTGACTGCACAACTAGAGCCTGGTATCAGTCCTTCATTTATTCAAACATCTTTTAACACAAGTATAAAAAGCTACTTTTGATATGTACTGGTGCTGCAAACTATTTTTTTTTTGTTTTTTTCTTATTAAGTCAGGCTTACATTTCAAAATATGATTGGGTTACACCCAAATGTGCAGATCATCAATCTCTCTGTCTAACTCTTCTAGTCAGTGGTGTGAAATTATACCTTAAGTAATGTACGAGCAATAAAAGTATGGCTGGATTTGCCTCTATCCAATGTAATCAGATGTAATAGTTTACAATAGTAATTGTATTCAAAGCTCAAAAATCTTCAGGTAAAGTAACAACAGTATGAAATCATTGACTGTGCCTCACATCCATACTACATTCTCATTTTAATGTGCGTATAAAGTCACTGTGTAACATAGAATTAGGATGCAGCGATAAAAATGTTGGAGGCAATCCATGTATCTACAATATACGAGCAATCACCACAGCCACCTACAGAAGCTCAACCATGCGTCAGCTCTGAAAGAAACATCATAATAGAAGGTGTGCATTGGGCAACCTTGTACCCATGAATATGGGTTATGGCAAATCTAACTGCTCAGTTATACAAAGCTCAGACATGGATTTGAATTAGAAATGGGAAAGCCACTGTGCAGTAATCTCTGAACTGCAGGGCAGCTGATCGTTTGGCAGCTCGGGGTTTACTTTCCTTGTTAGCTTCAGACAGACTGCTATTTGGGAGCCAATGGATCAAGCCCATATTTCCTTTCAAATACATTTACCTGTCATCTTAGATGTAAACAATGTGACTTTGAGTTTCCCCCTTCCATTAGCTCTATTGCCTCCCATGTCTCTCCGCAGTGCAATGACTCAAGTATGAGAAGTAATCAATAGGCTTCTGGTTTGGGTGAATGAGTCTTAGTGCTGGGTTTGCACAGTCTTGATCAGCCTGACAATGACAGATTATAGTGCTGTATCTGAGAGTAATTAAGATGGGTCTATTGTCACGCTGATAACTCAAGAGCATGATGCCCCCAAGGCAGGCAGCACCAACCTGTCAGACAACAGCTCTCTTCTGTGTAAACAGCATCAAAATGTTCTTATGATTCACCTTGAGAGGAAGCTCTGCATCGACTGTAAATTCTGTAACAATCATCGTTTCTTTTACGTTCTCCGCCTCGCTAAAGAGTACCACTACTACCGCAAGACTGACAAGTATAACTTTAGAAAAGTGTACACATTCCCCTGCCAAACTATCTCCCAAGCTACCCACTTAGTATATTAGGTACTACCTGTAATGAAGAAGTAAAATACCCATTTTTATAAAAACCATGCTGCAATCCAGAAACACTACAGGAGTTTCGATTTTGCAATTTCATCAAGCCAACAACAATCTTGTCATAAATATCAATGTCCTCCGGTGGAACTTAAATTTTCCATCAGTTGTTGAGTGTTAGTGACGCATTTAGTTAAAGGAACACATTTTTGGAAATGCAATATTTTATTTCTTGGCCTGAGATAGATCAGAGGGCTGTCATGTCCGAGCACTTCATCACGAAACTAGCTAGCCTAGCTCAGTCCATTTTTAGACAGAGTTAAGCTAACAAATGGAAATGACAGTGATACTTCATCATTATGTCAAACCTTCAGAAAGAAAGTTAGTTACCTCTCAAAATGTTTATATGGCCACCTTTGACTCTGTGCTGTGGGTTGTGTTAACTACATATATGAAATGAGGCAGAGAAAATATCTGGGAAATGTACTGCAGCACCATTGTAAAGTAAAAAATATTACATAGAATTAATTCAGCACACAAACATCTAAAAAGTCAGTTGTGCTGGAAAGATTGTGATAATCAGTTTGTGAGTTGTGGTTTAGACATTTAGTGGTATTTTGTATTCTCCATGATTAATCAGAAAATGTAGAACTTCATAAAAAAGTTAGGATTTTCACTAAGGCATAATTTATTAATAAATGATATGGAGGGTTTTACTTTTCTGGGGCCTTTAGTGTATTTAATACTGTTTCTTTGAGACTTGTTTGTTCTTTCCAGGCGGCATCCCTGGGTGTATTATTCAAATAAAATTAGAGAAACATTAGGATGCAACGGAAGCACTGCTGAAGAAGAAACATAGAAACTTGGAGGGGCCGAGCTATTCTAATGTTGTCCCCAAGTCTAGCTCTATCCTGCTGTGTAAGGGAATAATATTTCATTCAGTCTGCATAAATGCATCTGCAAACAGCGCTCCCAACAAGAAAGGGAGGGTTTGATTCCTGGAGATGCTGTTAAGCAAGTAAGGTACCTGTTCTAATATCTCTTTGTAAAAAAAAGAAGCAAGAATCTGGGGAAATTAGATTCTTTACACTTTTACTCTTATCTCGGAGTAAAGCACAGCATCAGCAGCACCCTGCCTTCCTATTAGCAATGTAAGATGTATTGATTAGTTTAGTGTTTGCATTCTGTTGGCACTAACTTGTACGGCGTACGTGTACTTTTGATTTTCTCCAGCTGCGTTGCATTACTTCCACCTGTGTGCCTGCTGCTTTCAGAGGACTCTCGGTAAACAGTGGTTATTTTATCAGGCTCAGATCTGCCAAAACAAGCCGAGAGAGGAGGCAGAAAGGTGCCTCGTCTCCACCGTGAGATGCACGTCGACAGCAACTGAGCTCTGACTGATAGAGAAACGCTCTCGCCCTCGAATTTCCATAGAGGTGAACGGCCTGCCATCAAACCACAGTGGACATAGCAGACGGGGCTCAGCCAAACAGCCCTTAAGCTCAATGTCTCTACAGATGACCAAAGAGCCAACCTCTGCGCGCCTGCTATTTAAAGCGCTGGAGGATTTTTCATTCCAACTCGAGCAGTGGATTAGCCTGAGCTCGATAACTGAATTTATTGATTAGAGATTCAGTCCTCTCTTTCAGAAAGAGTCCTTTCTCCTCCACATTGATCAACAGTTATTTAGTCTTAATGTTGTGAGTTCTGGTCCGAGGCTCATCCACTCTCGTACTGATTAGTTTCTCTTTAGCCGTGACAGGACATTTTCTTAGAGATATTATCTATATATTTTGAATTGTTCATTACTTGTTCAAAGAAAATGAGTAAGTAAAGATAAAGCGACTGTCTAGACTACCACCAGAAAGCATGGCTGTATTAATGAGTTGTACAAGTATGTTGCCTGTTTTCAGGCTGTATTTGTGGTTCTCTAATGGAGCAAGCAGTGTCATTTTAAAATGCTGTAACGCTCTGATAAATACTGTCACTGAATATTGTTGACAATATATACAAATAATGAAATGATACATGAACATACCATGCACTGAGCTATTTGAAAATATGTGTTTTTGTCATTACCACTTTAGCAGCATTATAGTTTTTTTCTTTAAATTTTCTATAAGATAAAATGTGCAGCCAACAGTGGACATACTTCAAATGCCAGTTATTTACAGTTTCAGAAATAACGATAGAGTGCTGTGAAAGTGAAGTAATGTGCCTCATGGTGACAAACAAGACTAAGAGTCTACAGACATGCTGTCAGCTCTCTGGACGTGTACTTAAGGGCTTTCAGCTAAATGCTAACATCGGCATGCTGACATGATTTTGTTTAGCTGGTGTTTAGCAGCATGAAATACAGCTAAGACTGATGGACATTTTTGTTGGGTTTTTTTTTTTTTGGTATTTGGTCCTAAACCAAAGTATTTGACAAGTAAAACTTTTGACTTGATGGTGGCGTGAGATGAAAAGTGAAGGGATCATCAGAGCGATTAAAATTTGTCCAGAGGGCAAAATGAACGTCTGCAAATGTCACGGCAATCCATCCAGTAGTTGTCGAGATATTTCACCAAAAACATCAACCTCTTGGTGGCGCCGTTCTGTTTTTATCCCTCCTGTCTCCAGTTTGCTATCAGCTGACTTACTGCACATTCATGAGACAGCTCGGTGAAATCCTAATGTGGCAGGAGACCATGCAGCAGTGACAGCAGATGGATTCTCCCTCTAGTCCCT
Organism: Amniataba percoides; assembly: GCA_037176925.1. Lineage (NCBI taxonomy): Eukaryota > Metazoa > Chordata > Actinopteri > Centrarchiformes > Terapontidae > Amniataba > Amniataba percoides. Next base: position 8,655,457 of record JBAJHX010000049.1, on the reverse strand, counting down.
GTACAACTTTATTTCAGAATTATTTGGCAATACAACGCGCTGTAGTAAAAATGTAGGGAAGGTTTAAAGGTATCGGAACTTGAATCTCTTCCAGCCTTCGTAAAAACACAATTGCTGGCATCTGTGATGTTATGTGAGAGACAGATGAACAGTCGGGCCGAGGATGATCCACAGCCCCGCTCCACCCAACATCTCTGCAGGAAATACACTGGGGGTGTAGGAGGGTGGGGGGGTAGCTCTTTTTTTATTGAACTGGATTCCTATTTGTTCGAAATTAGGTTTGAATTACGGTACGCTGCAGGTTACAGAGAAAATCTGCCCAATGGAGTCCTTCATTTAGAAAGTACTGTGCTTTGACAGCTCCGCAGCCTTAATGGTGGTTTGTAATTGCTCCATCACCCATACTAATGTGCACTCCATGCCCTTTTCAAAACAAAAACATTGCATTTCCTTTTTCTCTTTCTTTTTTTTTTTTTTTTCATTGTGGACCTGATTGTCACCGTCTAAGCATCGCAGCCAACAGAGTGAGGTCTCTCAGATCCGGGGAACAGAGAGAACAATGTCATATTCATAAGCGGAGACATCAGCTCTCCTCCTCATTACCACAGCACAGTCGTGAATGGGCGCTTCTGTCCCCACAATCATGAAAGGACCTGTCATCTGTCTGTTTCTCCTAATTGACTGTTTACTACATTTCAACACAGACAGACATACAGACAAGACAGACACATTTTTGATCGTCCTCAGTTTGTCATTCAGTTTGACACCACAGTGCAAATCCCTTAGAGAGTTGGTTTTTTATAAATATATATATTTACAACATGACTCAAAGTGATAGCATGACTACAGCAGCTCCCGTGACCTTGACAAAACAAGCACATACAGTATTTACTTGAAGGTCCCGCTGGAAAGTATGCGGACAAAAACCCTTGTACCCAGCACCCAAGGTGAAGTTTTTAAGTTGAGATTGGACTCTTTCAGAAACTGAAAAGAATGTCGAGTCAAGGGTAGAAAGAGATTTTCAATTTTTCAACATGGACTTCAATAACCAACTTCTTTCTGCGTAAAAACTGGCTGACTTGAGGCCACCTCTGACTTGGAAGGACAAACAGCGAAGTGAAATCTGCCTATTCATTCCCGAAGCTGCAAGGACCCTCCGCTCTATCTCTCTCGCTCTCACACATCCATTTCTGCAGGCCGTCTCAAAGAGAGTGTGAAGTTTGATTGTAGACGCGCTTTCACACGGCGCCACGCTCAGACAAGGTAGTAATGGTTTAAATACATGGGATTCACAGGCGACGACTCGTGGCCTCACACACACACACACACAGAGCGGCGGATTCGGTGGAAAAACAAACCCTGGGAGTGTCATGTCCTCTGTGAAGTGATAGCAGCAGAGCCCACGTGACTCACTTTGTTACAGAGGCTAAATTCTTTACATGCATCAGCTGCCAATTCCCTGCCAGCCCCTCCCTCTCCAACAGTATGATTAGCTGCCACCGCATAAAGTAGTGCCATGCATTATCTAGCAATTAGAGTGAGGCTTATTAAGCAGAGTTTAATGTAAATTTAATGAGCAATAAATTCAATTTCTTTAAATAGAAGAGTTTATTATTCTTACAAATGATGTACTGTGGTGATCTCAACGTACAGGCGATGAAATACTTCACGAGCGGGCACATATCAATGGGCCATTAAGTGCGGTATTAAATTTATCCTGAAACATAGCACAGTGGTGTAAGTGCTATTTTATACACATAGTGGAGAGAAGATCGCTTCAGGTTGCTGCGGTGATGGTGCCGACGCACTGCGAGCGATTCTAGCCGGAGCTGAGACGGCTGCTCAATTCAAGTCTCAGACAACAGATAGAAATTTAATCTGTGACAACTCTGATAATCTTTTTTTTTTTGTATAAACTGATTTGAGGTTTTTACTTTATCTTACGTGAAAGTGAACTGTCAAAAGTTTGACTCCTCGTCAGACAAAACCAGCAATCTGAAGGCGTCACCTCGAATTTAAGAAATGTTCTATCATTTTTTGACATCTTGTACATTAGACGAGTTATCATTTAATTAAGAGAGTAATTGGCAGATTGATGCATAATGACAATAACAGTTCTTGTCCTCATCTGTGGTTTACTCAGGTGTTGTATTTCACAGCAATTTTGATACACCTGCATTTGCATATTTCTGTTTTATGTTACTTTCTGCTTTACTGCATTCAAGAGGGAGGATATATCTGTATATATTTATGTGCAGAATAACATTTTGCTTACAAAACAAATGATAGCCTAATGAAAAAAAGTTGCACTTTTATAGATTTAATCACCCGCCGCTATAAAGAGAGGTTCAATTTAGCCCCAACTTGACCAACTATAACACTAATATCCTGCTTATACATCCTGTTGATGCATCAGCAAAAATAATCTAATATTATACTGCATAATAGCGCTACAACACTCACCGGGGACATTTTTCTCCATAATGTGTGGGTTAACTTTTGATACTTTAAGTGTTTTTTTTTTTTGCTGTTTTATAGTTTTTTGCACTGTTGTTTTGCAACTTATATTTACTAAAGGGCCTGAATGCTTCTACAACCACTGGGCTTCTGCTACTGACCTCATCACCCAACAGGAGCACGCATGTCCTTCATGTAGGCTCAAATACGCACCGCTGACGGAGGGCAGGCGATAAACACACTTGTATGATAAAGAGGAAATAAAACACTCGACCCGACCTCCAGAACACACAAACTGTAAGCAAACACAAATTGAGTGCAGAGCAGCACACAGCGAGCGGCTCTCTGCGGTATTCAGTTTCAAGAGCCAGACCCCACCATAAGCAGCACGAGACGGACATCTTCAATTACCCATGGCGTCACGTGCCAACTGGCAACCGAGAGCGGCGTAACAACTGTATGTTTCCTTTTGTTTCTCCGAGATCCCGTCCTTCAGCGGCGCCTTGAGGCTTCATGACAGCGCGTATCGATCCACTTCACCATCACTCAGCCCTGACGAATGACTTTAAGCTGGCAATAAGTGGGATTATGCAACCTTCTGAAATTCGACCATCTGATATGCTACAACAGGCCGGGCCCCGTGGGAGACGTGGAGAGAGAGAAATACTGCTAAACAGATTCTTTGTTAAAATGCAAAGTCTCTGCGTTTCATAACAGGATGCTCGGCCGAGGCGGCTGCTTCTCTTGAAACAAGTTTCTCTCACCATGTCAGGGGGCCGGCTCTTGCCCCTTCCTCCGATCTTGCCTTAATTAGCCCTCTCTCCTTGCCATCTTTATAATAAACTGAACACCTATCGTGTCAAGCAGCATCCAGTTATACTGGGATTGTTCTCCTCTCAGCCGATAGGGAGGCAAAGTTCAAATCCACTGATTCTGGATTATTAACAAAGAAAAATTGGAGGCTGTCAAAAATCAGACTGTCAGCACTTCACAAAGAAAGAGCTCGGGCCCCCTTTTCTTTTTTCTTTGTCCCCCAGCAGCTGGCACAAAGACAATCAAACAAATGGAAAAAAAAATCTGAGGTCAGATCATCTCTGGCTCGGGGACTTCACCTGAACCAAGAGACGGCGTTGCTTTCCGTGACCGTCGCCGCGTGGAGCTCAAGGTTATAGAGCATTCATGATGCTTTTTTAAAATTTGATTTGACTGAGAGGTTAATTAACTTAATGTGACAAGGAGATGCCAGACAATGCTGTAAATGTCATTCAACTACTATTCAGCGCACGGCATAATAAATTCAGCGACCGTAAGATGAAAGTGAGACGTGAAGGAAGAGAAAGGGAGTTGTGGGGGGAAAAAAATCTAGCAACCTTATTTTAGGAGTAGGTTGTCACTCTCTCTCTCTCTCTCACACACACACACACACACACACAGGGGCTTTCATGAGTTTCTGCAGACCTGTTGATGGGTGATGCAGATACCACTATTGTGCAGCAACATCAGAAGCAGAAATGAAAGCACAGAGAAGTCACTCAAGTAAAGTCAAACCCAGTCATCGCAACTGTTGCTCTCCATTTCAGTAACCTGGGGCACTGACACACTCCCCCCCCTCAAAAAAAAAAAAAAAACGTCCATCCTGGTGGAGATGGGGGGAAGATTTAAGAGTGGCTGCAAAAGTGACATTTAAATCTCTCTCAATGCATCATTATTCTCAGAGGAGAGATGTTTTCCAGGGTTAAAAAAAAACACTGACGCATGCAACTCTGATGCAACCGCGGTGGAAAAAACGCGGAGTGTTTTTTCCTTTTCTTTTTTTTCGGGGGGGGGGTGATCGGACGCAGGCTGGGGGGGCTGCGATGGTCGTGCACATGTTTAGGCGCCCCTGTGAAGCGACGTGGCAGTCTCAACATCTCTCAGCCTCACGGACGAGGAGAGGAGGACTGCGGACCGAGGACACACACACACACACACACACACACACACGCTGGGATCGGTGGCTGCAGTTGTGCGGTCAGAGGACACAGCGCGAAGCGAGAGAGGAG
>JBAJHX010000049.1:8630059-8650858 GCA_037176925.1 Amniataba percoides | reverse complement strand
ACACACACACACACACACGCTGGGATCGGTGGCTGCAGTTGTGCGGTCAGAGGACACAGCGCGAAGCGAGAGAGGAGCTGCAATGCGTGTTTTTTTTTCTTCTCTTCTCTTCTCTCTCTCCTTTCTCTTTCCGAAGCGCACCTGAAGCGCAGAGATCTGGAGACGAGTTGGGACTGTGAAGGTTTAAGATGCGGTGAAAAAAAGGGGGTCCGAGTGCGTAAAAGGACTCCCTGCTCTCTCTCTCTCTCTCTCTCTCTCTCTCTCTTTCTTTCTCCGATCTGATCAGAAACGTTTCGGGGTTTCCAGCAAAAATCGCCCCGCAGCTCCAAACACGGTGCGATCATTTCACTCCATCACCACAGCTGACACTTTCTTCCCCCCTCCGCCTATATGCATTACTTTTTTCCCCCTTCTTCCCCCCCAACCCCACCACCACCACCTCCTCCTCCTTTTACAGCAGTCCTCTGTTGCCCGTCGTTCCGGCACCGAAACGCAAACACAAGTAGCCCAACAGTGTCAAGAAAAGGAAAAAAAAAAAAAAAAAGCGGCGAAGCAAAAGTGATGCTGAGATTTGAGCTCCTGTGCGCATCCGGCGCGCAAACGCACCACAACTTCTCCGCGGCGCTCTGAGCTGTGCGAAGGGGGCAGCTCGATCACTGTGCACCGGAGACACGCAGGCAAACGCGAGAGACGGCAACAGCAGTACTGATCATAAATAATAATGGTGGAAAAAAAATAATAATAACAACTTACCTTTTGGGAGAAACGCCGCTGAAATCACAAAAACTGAGAGAGAAATAGCGAGAGATCCGCTCCCCGTGATCGCCATGTTGGACACCTGCTTGAGACTGGCGGCGCTAAATCACCTAGAGACGGCCATGGGATGAAAATGTAGACACATGAGAGGCGGAGGGAGGGCTCAAGCAGGGAGCCTGCTATCATATTGGGCTGCGTTATGTTGCAATGACATCTAGGCCTATAAAATAATATTGGAATATTACAGTGATGCATTAGAGAGAGGGGGAATTTAAAAAAAAAGAAAAGAAAAAAAGTCTAAACTGTAATAGTGTCTTTGTAGATGGCCACTGAACACCAAAGGAACACTGTTAATTCCCATCAGGAGTGTTGGAGGAATATTACAGAGATACCATGGGAAGTGTAAAATACAATGGTGCGCGGTGAGGTAACCATAAACTCACCACCGAGAACTACACACACTTTATAGGAATATTATAGTCATTTTCTTTTATGGTTATAGTCTGTTAGTTCATGTGGGTGAGACCAAACCTATACTCAACTGGCTGCGCTGAAGCACAGATAATAGTGAGGTAAAACAGCATTTGGTTTATGTTTATTGTACAGTAGTCAGGCCAATGGCGGCGTAAGCAGCTGTTTGTTAAGCGGAGTGTGTGTTTCAGCCTGTTTGAGGACACTTTAAAGGCGGCACACACAGAAAAGATGCCCCCATTTAACTGTATTTTTTTGGAAAACACACATTTATGTTGTGTTTTTGTCAAGATGGTTTAAGTCCAACTGTGACTAAATGTATCCACTGAGGCAAATGTGTGTGTTTTTCTTAAGAAAAGGAGAAAAAAAATGTGAAAAAAAAGGACAGCAGTGTGGTGCCAGATCATATAGGAACCTGTTTAGTTGGAGGAATAATCGATAAAGTTTGGTGAAACTCTCAAGTCATTTTGTTTGATGCCTACTCAAAGAGCGCCCCCTATTCTCCGAACTGCATATTACATTTCATAATTGCAGCTGAAATTTAGTGCTGAAGGGGATGGCATGCTCTTCAAAATTACTTATTAAGAAAAAAGAATAATCAAAAATTTCACATTTTAAAATCACACTGCTTTACTAAGAAAAAAAAACACTGTGGATTATTAATAAGTGTGACCAATTGAACTCCCTCCTCTTCTCTCTCTGTGCTTCATTATATCCCGTAATGTTTCAGCTCCCCCAACTTATTCTCACCTGAAGCAGTACATTTGGAATATCTTGTGGGAATCACAGAGCCACAGAGAGCCGAGCATGACAACGTTGAATCTCATTTCCCTTTTTCATTGTGTCAAAACAGCACAAAGGCTGCTAATTGCACAATCTATTCTCTGAGACTGCGTGTCAGTCCTCATTCCATGGATGAGTAGATAGCATTTAGAGCTTCACTCTAATGCTGCAGCCGTCCCTATCACTACAGATTGAATTCCACACATCAAATTTATTTCAGATGTTATTATCTGTGGCAGCTTGCCAGTTCTGCCTGCCACTCACACAATGTCTCCACAAGGTGTTTTCTCCTCACAGCACCGGCCAGCCTGCTTTATTTTCCAGCAGCATAGCCTTGGTGGGCATCAGTGTGCACCGGGTGCAGAAATGCTCAATAAGTTATATTTCCACATTTTGTATTTCTGCTTGCATTTCTAACTTTTTTCTTTTTTTTCTCTTTTTTTTTGGGTGGGGGGTGGATTTGTAATAATTTGATCTACAGTAAGCCTGATTCATTTCAGCTTTTGTGCAGCTCACACACTCCCAACTTTTGTTTTCGCTCTCTGGTGACTCACTCCACTATACTGCATGGCATTTCCTTTGCTCATGAGAATAGATGGGGTTCCTGGGTCTCTCTGAGAAGAGAAGCCCAGCGTCTCTGTCTCCCCGAGCGGGATGAATAATGGATGGGAATGGATCAGATGACTGAACTGCTTCATCTGGATCCTCTGTAGTAATGCCCAGTCATACATTCTCTGTATGTCTGTATTGTGTGATTGTGCGTACCCAATCTGTGTGTTATGTGAAGAATGGCCGTGCAGCTTGCAAACGGTTAAGTAGTTTATTTTGGATATCTCTCACATATAAGCAAGTCACACTCTGAACGCTGGTGGTGCCATTTAATAGGGCAGCCGTCAGCATTTTCTATTTAAATTAGTGGGGAAACTGGTAATAAAAGATTTTCGCTCAGGCCTCTTTCTCAGTTAATGTTTGATTAGAAATGCAATGGTTTTAAATTAAGATTTCTTTTCCCCCTTGGTATGAAATCAATCAAATTAACGGAAATTGAATTATTTGAGATGGTAATCTATTTAAGCAAACCATTCACCATGAAAATGTTTTTCTCCTGTTGTGAACGGAAGAATAATTGAATCAGACCCTTGTAAGTGACCCCAATGGCTGAGCAAGAACAGGGCTTATTGAAATGAAATGTAGATTTTCTCATGTTTAGACCACATAAGTGACAAGGCAGGGGTATGTAAAATTCAATTTACCTCACATAATATGTACACAGATTCTCACGTGTGTGAAATGTAACATACAGTAGCAGCAGGGAATTGATGACAGGATGAAAGACTACACATTGTATATGCAGAATTTTTACATGCCTTCTCTGTGTCCAGAAGTTTTCTTTAAAAAAACAAAAACAAAAAATAACTTCTTTCAGCACAATAGCATTCATAAAGTAGAACAGTATCAGAGCAAATCTCCATCTCTTTCCCCCATAGCAAATTACTACAGGAAATTATATTCCAAATATATCACCACAGGTCATCAATTCTTTATGCCTTCGAGGGATGAAACATGTGCACTCAATTGGTTTCCTGCCTCTTTTTTTGTCATACCTACATACATGTAGCTTGTAAATCACATTTAGATATGTATCTTTGCAAAAATGTCAAAGAGGATTGTATCTTGGTCCTTATATTATTTTTTAAGCCTTTTGTTTGGCAATTTAATTATTTAATTGCACTGAGTTGACAACTTTCCATTAATGAATACCCATTAGTGCATATTCAGATTGCTTGTTTGCTAAAGACAGCAAACAGACCTGCACAAATACATACTATATTCTGTGTATTTGTTCATTTCAAGCAACAAGATTCAGTGTTCAGGTCTCAATAAATGTATGTAAATGGCATACAGTACTGATCTCCATCATTCTCTGTCTTCCCCCGTAACAGAAAGCATGTAAATACTTAATTGTTAGACACATGCTACACATTTTATCAGCCGATGCACGCACAGGCAATTTTGCATCCCACCAAACCCACAGACATACAGCAGGTGATTGTAATAAATCATGAGTCACATGGTACCTCACAGAGGCTTAATGGTAATAAATTTGTCAGGGTATAGTGTATGTCAAGTTGGCTGGATGGGCCCGAGTGTGCCTCTTCTTGCCTCAATATGTGTAGAGGAGAAATATTGTTTCAGTCCTCCCATTTATATTAGTCTGAACTCTGAAAGACTCAGACTCTGCATTTTTTTGGCCACTTCAAACCCTTTTCAGGGCTCCAAAGGATGATATTGACCCACTTCCACCTTTTTATCTGCCTCAAGTGGTCTGTATCTTATCCAGTATATATACCTTAGGGAACCTTTTTCATGTACCCTACAGCCTGCATGTAGTCAGATGAACTCAATTACACCATTCATTTTCCAAAAGGGAAAGTCTGAATTCATTGTTAATTACATAATTGATTTGTTGTTTCATACAAGTGAACTGTAATTGTTTAAGTCTGTTCGGCCAGGTTTGTATTGTTCTAACGTTTCCTGTGCAAGGAGCTTGTTTCTCAACCATTTATTCTTTGCTTTTAGCCCACAGTTTCAACACCTCTGCTTGCTTGCTTGTTTCCACTGTAAATGTACTATTCAGGCGTTACAGCTGACTCAGTGTGGATTTAAAAAAAACAAATAGAAACCACTCTTTTTCGCCCCAAAAATTAAACAAGCTGCTATCTTTTCATGGCCCCCCAGGCAACTACAGATAGCCCCTGTGGTACAAGTAGGCCTAAAATCGCTCAGGGCCATCAGACAGCTTATATGTTGCTGCCTGTACACAGAAAGCTGTTGAAAGGCTTCCCACTGTAGGTTGGATTACAGGCCTTTAAATGGATTATTTATCCCTGGGATAACACACCATTAATATACAGTAATTTTATCGTGATTATGTTAAGCAGAGACACATTCGTAATCACTACAGAGAGCCACATTAACAGGGATTATGAGCTTTTACACTAACACATGCGTTCTGTTGGAAATATAGTCTTTAAAGTAATACAAACGGAATGGGAATTAAAAGAAAAAACAGAGCAAAGCTTTATAGTTATGGTCTGGCATAGCAACCGGAGATGTATTGCTAGCTACGCTTTACTGGGATTATTAGCACAGCTGGAACGCTCGGCTGAAAATGCATACAGTAGACTGAACAGCATAATGTAGGGCCAGGATCATTAGCATCAAACTGTCCATGACTATTTCTGCTGGGAGCCAAACAACCGGTGGGTACCTGCTGTTAATGAAGAACACCATGCCTATAGTTTTCCACGTTAGATTGACACTGAAATCAATGATATAATACCAGTAATAATGTCACATTCATACATATATAGAACCTTTTTTTTTGCCAACAAAAGCCACATAAGGCTGTGCTTAGCCAACATGCAAGAAAGCTCAAGGATTGCAGTGTGTGCTGGAAAAGTAGACAGCATGGTGCTTCAAATCACCAAAACAGATATAAACATTTTACCAGTTTGAGGACATTACTGCTCTTCCTCCAAATACCATTTAATATGGATTAGGATACATTTGCATATTAATTAGGCAGAAAAATCCCATAGACAAAGCATGCATCTCCCAAAATCCAGATGAAGGATTTGAACATGTGCTAAATTGGCCTGTGGGACAACTTTTAGGGAGGCTACTGCATTCATAAGACCCGCAGCGCTTGTAGGTTTAAGAGCATGTCAGCAGCAGACACCCAGACGTAACTCCCAAAGTCTCAGAGGTGCTGTTCAGGAACTAATCCTGCCCTGAGATTTAAGATCGGGATTGATCTGCTTGTGTGGGCGTTAGTTCATCTTGTAAGATACTTAAATTTGAACAATAAAGCAAAATCGAGTCGGTTATATGCTGTTTTTCCACTATTCAAATCGAACTAAGCCAATACTTTCCCCGGGTCTGTGTTCGGTTCCAGTGATTACGCTGCAAAACACACACCGAAGACCAACCGAGCAGGAATCAAACCTCAGAAAATCCAATAAAATGCTTTAACCTTGACAGTGCATGTAGCAATCATCTGTAATCCTATTGGACACGCAAATTAGTCTCTAAGACTATGCTTTCACACATCAAAATAATTTCATTTTTCAATTACTGAAATCAAAGAGACAATAATATGGCTCAGGAACATCCAATCACCTCTTAATATTTTTTTAAACCGCAAATGTATTGAAAAACAGGGAAAGGTTAATATCTTTCAACCTATTTTATATAGCCGGTTTACCCACACAACAGATTACACCAGGCAGAGTCAAGCCTCCTGGTGAGTCCATTCAAAACAGTTATTCAGTTAAAAATATTCCTCAAAAATCTGTCTTTTCTGCCTCACACAGAAAGCAGTTTTGATTTCCTGCCTGTATATAAAGAAACAATGGGCTTTCAATTGTAACTGACAAAAGGGATCTTATCATGTTATCTTCTCTACAAGCTTGTCACTGATTCAGTCAAAATCCCATTGACTGCTACTGAAGCCATGACTGTTTGACCCCAAATTACACAATAGCTTTAATTGGACTCTCAGATCCACAAAAGCCTCTAGACAAAACACAAAAGGGGATCGAGCATTTGCACTAAAGGACCCTTAAATGAAGATAACATGTCTGACAAGATGCAGTTACCAATCTCTCTATCCTCGTTAAGGAAAAGGATATTTATGAATGAGAGTTTAGCTGAAACCTTGTTGCTTGCTAATGTTTTTTTTTTTTTTTTGTTCATTTTACATTTTGCTGAGTAGACCTTATAGATGCAGGAGTATGAGTTATTATTTCAGCTTTAATTTGATGGTTTAATTAGATAGTTAGTGGCCTGTAAACTGTTAAGTGGGTTTTATAGTGTCCTAATTTGTATGTAAATGTGCATTGTTATGATAATACTACAGCACAATGTCTCGTACTGTCTCTGTTATGCTGAGCAGGACTTTAAGAGAGTAAGAACTATAGGCCCTATTGTACTTGATATTTTGTTCAACTGCATATCTTTTGTAGAGAATTTGTTTTATATACTCTGATTTCCACTGAATGTCTATGATGTGAATTTGTTTTCTCGTGCCCTTATAAACAGACATTAAAATTATTTATTGTGATAAAGGGATATTTCACTGTGCAAAACACACATATACACAAATATGCTTTTTCACGACGACACAGTCTGTTGATTTACCCTCAACATAAAAACCCAAGCAAGGAGGCCAGTTATCTTCAGCTATATTCACTATATACATTACAATAGTTGCATTTCCTGCGTGACTATCCTCATCTGTACTGTTCTTGTTAAATAAACTAGCGAATGAATCACAATATCTAATCTAGTTTCAATAATTTGCCGCATGCCATCCAGTTGGGCTACTGTATTCACTTTTTAAACCAGTTCCTCTGTGTGGAGGACACAGCTCATCGAGCAACAGCCTAAGCATTACAGATTACTTTTCCTCCCCTGTGTTTAAAAAGTTCCCATATTTAATAAATGAATGGGAACTGTGGTATGAAGGTCTTTATGAAAACAGACAGGATTTCATCAGGTGTGAAAAGCAGTGTTTTAGCTAAGTTTAATTGGGTCTCATATTTTTATTTCTCTAAACCCCGCCACACCATCTCTCTTTTAGTCTGTTGGTATAAAAGGTTCATGAAGCAAGTTTCACAGAGTTAAGTGTAATTAAAAGTTTTTTCAAATACTTACAATCCGAGCTTCGCGCTGTCAAAACATTTGTGTCTGTTCTTTTCTTTCTTCTTTAAAATTAAAGTAGGCCTGCCGTAGTTTCACACAACCAGCGCTGCATCAAAGATAATACTGATATTATTGTGAGATGTATAATTGATTGTTTCTAATCCCATGCTGAGACATGGGGTTTTAATTCTTAACGAGAGCATAATGCATATAATCAGGTCTATTTTCCAAGAGACACCATTTTAATGTAAGATGATTAAACAACAGGCTTTTAACACACCGATAAAATATGGCAGAGGACATTTGCATTTTTAGTTGGTTGGTTGATTGATTGAAGCTTCTGCCGCTATCACACTGAGATGTCATATTGGTTTTGAGTGCGCCTCTAAATTGAATGATAACTTTGATCTTGCAGGTCCCTCTCTGTAATATTATCACGCTTGTCAGTAAATCTGCATGAAAACAAACACATTTCATTTTTATGCATGTTCAACATTAGTTTGATTTGTGGAAAAGAGTTGAGCTGGTGAGAACATGTGAGCAAAAATAATAATGAATTGTTTGTTAATAGTAATTCATGTGAACAGTTTCGATATAAAAAGGGGAAACACAATGAGTGATGGTAACTTGAAGCTAGTATATGAAGCTATTTAACCGATTTTAGATAGCTAAAATGGTTTAAATCTCTTTGTAGGCCATAGTAGTTTTTTGGAGCTTGAGATGTGTGCTGTGGCTGAATGTAGATCGAGGTGACCTTGGATAAAACAGAATAGCTACTTAGGATAAATAAGATGAGGCCCTGATCTTCAAAATGCTCCTAATCTGCCCAGAGGAAAGACTGAATTAACTGAGGCTGAATGCCAGCACTACTCTTCGTATATGAAACTGATTTACAAATTTAAAGCAAACCGGCGTCAGTGTATTTTTGGAGGGATTTATTGGTTAAGTTGGACGGGTGACAGTCAAGAGCGACAAGTAACATACGAAGACGGAAAAGGGAAATTTGGATTTCAAGGCCTAGTACGACTCACTTTGCACCCTGTTAATTCACACAGCTGCTCAAAAAACACAGCATTTGTGTCCTACCTGTCAGTCACATTCACAGCTCCAGAGTGTTTCAACATAAATAGCAGTTTTCTAATCAGAGTGCTCATCTACGACTCCACCAAGGACCTTTGTGGGATTTCTCAGTTATCAGTATAGTAACATTTTTTAGAATCGACATTTCTAATGAGTTTTATTTCCTACTATATGACATACAGTCTTTTTCATCATCATTCCCTCCATCACAAGGCCACTCAAATGAGAGACCTTGACTCCGTGTGGCAGCTCAAACGCAGCGTCCACAGCCTTAGAAAACAGCATGGTGATGCATGAAAGAGCTGCAGCCACACTGCTTCGCCGCCCTTGCTGTGGAGAGCCAAATAAGGAGACTAGCGCTAAGAGAACAGTCAGAGCACCGCAGCTGTGTCTCCTTAGGCAGAGCCCAGCAGTCCTGTGTGTCATTACCATCACCCTCCACACTGCCCTCTCCCACCTGGACCATTATGTGAGAAGGCTGTTCATTGACTACAGCTCAGGTTTCAACACCATCATTCCCTCCAAACTCGTCACCAAGCACAAGGACCTTAGGCTCAACAGCGCCCTCTGTGAATGGATCCTGAACGTCCTGATCGGTAGACCCCAGGCTGTGTGGATGGGCAGCACCACATCCTCCACCCTGACCCTGAACACAGGTGCTCCCCAGGGCTGTGTGCTCAGCCCTCTCCATGAACGGGACCATGGTTGAGAGAGTCAGGAGCTTCAGATTCCTCGGGTTTACATCAGAGAGGACTGGACCTGTGACCTGGGATTTAAGAATTTCATTATCAGTGATTGCTGATGTAAATAATAAATAAATAAGTGAAATTTGAAATCATTAGGCCTGTAGTGCACCACGAAGAGGCTGGTGACACATAAGCACAGCAATGAGGATCCACGCCAGTAACTACCTGAAAGTAAGAGTAGCAAAATGTAGTCATTCGCCTCGACCGAGTTTGTAATGTTTGTAGCAGTTTAAAGCTCAGAGTATTTGCCATAAAGCAGCACTGCTATTTCATACATGTAGCCTGTGGGTAGCTTCCACATGTAAATGGAGTATACATACTGATTTGTTTGTATACTCATCAACAAGGCCCCCTCTGCTGACAAGACTCTTATCTCACGCCCATGGACATTACATGCAACATTAATGTAAATCCTTCACATCTGAATCAGTCCATTAAATAAGCATTTAATAAGCATTTTTATAATCATTGTCATCTCTGCACACATATTCTTTATACTTGATACTGTGCACATTACATCTTCTTTTTGTCACACTGTGCACAGCTCTCTCTATCTTATTACAAGTCATATATATTTTACCTGTTATTTACCATACACATATCTATTTTTTATTTGTGATTCTTAACTCTTGCGGTATTTTTTTTCTTTTACTTATCTCTTACTATGTTTATTGTGATGCACCGAAACACAACTCCTTGCACTGTATGTGAAAACCTACTTGGCAATAAGGCTGATTCTGATGTTCGCTGGGCACGGTGAGTTCTGTGGGACCTCTGGGAAGAAAAAACAGATCATAACAAATTACTAGCATCAAAAGTACAATGCCACCTTCTCAAAATCACTCACACAGAGCAATGAACCAGACAGCAAATCATTATAAATTAAAAGAGGCCACATTTGAAATGAGATACAGTATGACAAGGCAATGCAATTGGTTCCATTAACTCATTTGCACACTGAATTATTCAAATGACAAGCAGGGGAGACTGATGGCTTGTGTTTACACAGTGACCCTAATTATCAAAATACTTCATTAGCAACATGCTCTGTCCTGGTATGTTGGCCTCATACTGTTTGTCATGTCGGCAAAGTAAACACTGGTGAGGCCTATCAGAACAACATCATGTCCAGAGCTCCACTGTTTGACTGAGCACACACTAATTAAGCATTTTAAAATTGCGTTCACATATTTTCTGAATTCCCAAACTCCGGCAGTTTGGTCATAATCCCCTGGTAGGCATATAAACATGCTATAATGAAGACATGAATAATCACATATTTTAAACCTCCAAAGAATATTTATACCCCACACGCAAACACACACAGACACACACTGTCACACGTAATGTAGTGTAGTGTAGAGGAACACGCGAACGCACCTCGAAACTCAATTACTCTAAGATTATGATGTAACAGCTCTGTAATTGTCTGAACCAGCCATATTGCACAATGTTGCCAAAATATTTTACTTTTAATGTTTTATACTCCAGAATTCCTAAATATAACTATTACTATTATTACTATTAATGTGGATATACAATGTAATGGTTGGCATTTAACAAAAAACAGAAAAGGAAAGCTACACATGTTAAAAACAGGGAATGAAAATGTCAAAGATGAAAAAATTAATATGAAAATTTAAAAAATAAACAGCTTACTACAAATGTTGGTGGATTAACTACAGATAGCAAAACTATCCTGCTCATATGTGTGGCCATGAATGCCACAAAGAAATACCCCCTAAATCTGGTGCCCTCATAAATGTTTTCATTAAATTTTAACAGAAAAACAATAAGCAGCTCAATAACTACAGTACAGACAGAAGGAAAGGGCTCTCGTATGTCATATGAAATGCCCTAAGCTGTCCATAAACCTTTAAAAAAAAAAAAGACCCTTTTTGTTTCATTGCTCAAAATTATTCTGTGCACAGTTTTGGTCTCAAAACAGTAACCTCATAAACACCTGATTGTTACTTTTCTGTTTTCACAAGTGACATTTTATTTCCCAGAACATTTCCTGGAGAAGAATTTAAAAAAAGGAAAACTCTTGAGCAAACATAAGAATAGGCCATCTGCATCGACATGGTGAGCCACGCTGGCCTCTGCTCGGCTTCTCTACTTCTTGCTCTCATCCTCCGACTGGCCTCCAGATACCGCCTTAGTCATCCTCGACCTGACCTTTGGTTTGATGTCTTCCAGCTGCATGTCCACCGGCAGGCTTTAAAGGTGAGATAAAGAAGTGGATGCAGCTGCCAGACCTGAACTGACTTTTGCTTTAAAAACTGATCCTTCTCTGACCCCACTCGCAACCGTATGATGGAGCTTTGTGCCATTATAGTATTCAATAGTACTTTTCACATGTCTTGGCTTGATCAAAAGCTTAAGCTGATTAACGCTGATGAGGTGCAACGATACACTCTTCCACCATGCTGTCTTGGTAATGATCAGGGTAAGTCACTAAGATCTTAAGTCCACCACTAGTCATATTTAAATATGCATGATGACTGCATTCAAAAGGAAAGTCACTGCTTTATCTTGGTGGCTTACAGACATACAGCATGAGAGGCACAGACAAAAATTTCATCCAAAATGTTCTGCTGATTTACAGGAAAAGGTATGATGCCCAATATATTTTATCAGGTTTGAAGGTCCAAATAATGTAACATTGTGTAGCAGTGTAGTAAAGCATGACCTTGAATTATTCTCTTTTTTTTCTGTAGCCGCTCAGTATAAACTAAAACATTTTGGACAAAATTTTTTATCTGTGCCAACCATGGTGCAAGATGAAAAGTCAAAAGCACAAATATATACATTGAAAACCATAAATGTGGCACTGGTGAACTGTGAATTTCTGTACAAATATTTCTGCCAATGTTGAAATATTTCACAGATTAAATTAAAAAAATTGCAATAATAACCTTATGGGGGTGATTCATGAAAAATCTGTCCAAACTGTAAATGGACTGTAAATGATGAGCCAGCCTTCAGACCAATATAACCATTCATACAGCCACTATACTAGCAAGTCTAAAAACAAATTTTCACTGCAAACTTCAGCATCATTCTTTTCTTCTGATTGAAAACACGATGGCGGCTTGGTGTCTGATATTATTTAACCAACACCTGGCCCATAAGGATCGTACCTCTGCTTCTGACAGAGAGAAAATGAGCTAACCTGTTCTAATCTACACTAAGTGAGAAAATGGAATTGAATTAAATATGCTCTTCCCTCTTCAGAGGAACTTAATAAAACCCATCACTATAGCTCACGTACGCCATCAATGAATGTTCAGCTGGGGATGCATTCTGCTTTATATTTCCTCTGTGTGAGATAACAGGTCACTGTGAGAAATAATGATGAAGCCAGCACACCCATTTTATTCTCCGCTGAAACGTCTCCTCGTCTGTGTTGGTTCATGGATGATTGATATGCCTATTACTTAACGTCCGCCTCAGAACCTGCCTTTAAATACTGCCGTGTATAAGTCACTGTAACTATCTCGAAGTATCAATGATCTTGAGTTAAAGGCTCGGGCTCAAGTGGGTTGATGTACCGTTGGCTTCACAGCGTACCCACAAATGTTAAGCTAAACTTTGAAAAACTGTCACAAAGCCCACTATATTATTCTGAAATGGTATATATTCCTCCCAAGACACTCCACAAAAGCTCTCAAGTTCTCAAAAGGATCTTTTATTTCTGCACTGTACTCAAAGATACCCCAAATTACAACTCACGCTGCGCCGGGTGGGCAGAATTACTCTGCTTCATTCAACCGCATCAGGAAAGGTTTTTTTCTGTTTTCAAAACTGAGGGTTGGGTACAGAGATAAATCTGAAGAGAATACATGTATCTCTTACAAAAAATATTTTTATTTCTTCAGATTTGTATGAATTGATTTGCTTTTTTCTTAACAAATATTGGATACGTTCATCTATACAAGCCTTCAAACATTCTTAAAGTTGAACCACCCAAAGAGAATAAATCCATATTTGATTCAGCTTCTCATGATTCATGTTCAGGAAAAAACACAGTGAGGGGTCACAAGTATAGCTAAATTTAATTGTAAGAAATTGTTTGACACTGTAAAAGACATGTTTTACTTTGTGAGAGTTAGATGACAAAACTGATAAAAGTCATGTTGGTTTGATAAATATAAAACAGCCAGTTAACTTAGCTTACCACCACTGGAAACAGCTAACCTGGTCTGACTGAGGTTAACTTCATCTGCCTCCCATTACCACAAAAGCTCTCCAACAAACACATATATGGTGCTTGTGTAGTTTCTACAAAAACCAAATAATGAAAATCCCCACAAAGTGTAATTTGTACGTTTAGTCTCGTGTTAAGGTTCAACTGGCTATTCACCACACAGATGTGAGAGTGCCATCAATCTTCTCATCTACCTCTCATGAATGCAAACAATTCCTTTACAAGCAAAAAAGTTTCATTTAGATAATGAACCCAGTCAGGGTCATTGAAATAGGTGTACATAAGGACTTGTTCCAGCTCCAGCGTACGTCACTAACTGGGCTGACTGATGTATGAAAGATGCAAGGGGCAAAACCTTTACCTGATTACCGCTGAGGAGAGTTCAGCTTGTGACAGTGTATTGGCTGTTCCAGTAAACACAATGGGCAGTGATTGCAGTACAGCTGTAAAATGATCAAAGATATATGAATAACACCACTGTACCATATTATTAAGGTATATCTGATAAATACTACACAAACTAAATAGCTATATGAATCAATGTGTTCATCATTGCCACATTTAGCTGTATAATTAAAGATATATATTTTTTTAAAGATTTCTGTATATTTTTTAAGAACCAAACTGGAAACATTCATTGTGCTACAAACTCAACTGAACTGGAATTATATTTCATGTATTAAAGCGAAAGAATGAATTTGCCAGCTCATTCATCCATTACAAAGGGGCCTGCAACAGACTGCAGGTATTATCACTTAATCTGAATGGCTGAATACAGACTAATATGAGATATCTGTATTAAAACATGTCCAGGTCTACAATCCAGCACCTGCCTATTTAATAGTCACATGCTGTTCATTAAGTCTCCCCTTTCTCTGTCACTCATATCTCACCCTGGCCATAACTCAGCTGGGGACAAGAGTGATAACAGCACCATCATGGGCCTTTTCAATTAGTTTCTGAGATGAAAAATATATAATCCTCATCCTTCATGCCAGGATGCTTTCCCAGATTACAACACAGTCTGTATTAATCATAAAATTTATGAACAAGAAGTCTGTGCTTGCATAGCGCTGCCAGTCATACTGTCTGGCTCCGGGCACTGATAACTACTCATGCAGAAGCATAACAAAGACAATTAGGGGTTGAAGTGTGTGTTTATGCTCTCTTTATTGTGGTATTTTATTCTAAACAATAAATACTAAAAATGACTCACAGCACTTCAGTGGCTAAACACTGGCAGAAAATAAGATGCATGTTTGTTTATGCTAATGAGTCTTCACTCCACTTAGCTAAAGGTAAAAGAGCTTGGACATGGCACAACAACAGGTGACAAATTAAAGGAAAAAACAGGTGGAGCAATGAACGCCATTCTTTGTAAAGATACTCTCTCATTTGGTGTTGTGATGATGGTGGCAGACAGCGCTGTCGCTCCCATAAGCAACCATTTGGGTGGAGTGCCTGCAAAGACCATAGCGTCTGATTCACAACATTTTCATCCTCATCAAAGCATTCAGTGACCCCTCGTGCTCTGTGGGTGAGGGCACTGCTGCTCAAGAAGAGACCACTCCCATCAGGATAGAAATGTTTCACATCATAGGATAAAGGTGATCACGCAGAACAACTTGTGTATTGATCTGCAGTGACCCTTCCCTCTGGTGGCACAAGTGGACTTAAACCCTCGCAGCAAAATACCCCCCACAGCGTAACAGAGCCTATACTTACTGTAGGGGTCAGGCATTCACAGCGTTATTATTCTCTTGGTTTATGCCGCACGTACGCTGGGCCTGCTTAACATTTCTATACATGCCACAGAGCACAACTGGACATTGATTGCTTAATTGTACCTGTGTGTTTATTTGTATTATGTTTCTCCACTCATTTACTCAGGTTTTTCCTTATATTTGTCACTGGTCTTATACTATACTATATATACTAAGACTCACTGGTGCTTAGTTTAAAAAATTGTATTATACTCTCACATTCTCTTGCACATATTCGCTTAACAGTGGTTGATGGAAACAATCAGCACTGCTTCAGAGGTTATTTAGTCAGCTCTTGCAGAAGAGATTTAAGCGGAGGTCTTCAAACTGTGAGGGAGCCACGAGGCAAAGATACTGCTCCCTGCTAACAATGAATAATAAACTTATCTGATATGGCAAACTTTTAATGGTGCCAGTTTGCCAAAATGTGAACAAAGACAGGATTGAAAAAACAAGATGTACCCCACAGAGGAACTCACTGAATGCTTAGGAACATTATTCTTCATTTCTTTGTCCCCCAAAGTATTATGGGGAGTGTAAAACTGTCCTTTATACAACTGAAATGAAGAACTGTGCCTGCTTCACAGAAAATTAAAATTTTTAACTATTTTTCATTATAGCGCTCTATTCTTTTTTAGTACAGTTATAGAAAAAAATCATTAGGATTTAGCTAATTAAGTCTCTTTTTTGAGCAAGACTCACAAATGTTAGCCAAGGAAAGGATCCCACTCAGGTGTCCCTGGAAGCAAAAAATTGACGATGAATGAATTGATGAATTGACAACGGAAGTAATCAAAAAGGAACATTTCTAAATTAATATTTGGCTTTTAGAATAAAAGGGGAAAGAAACATTACTGAGACAACACACAACAAAAGGATGACATGTACTCCCAGTTCAACAGGTCACTCTGAAAAATTGATGGAGTAGAGGCCAACAGAAGATACATGAGCATGTGTGGGGAAAGAAATCCTGAAGGTAGTAAGGATGTGAAACAAGATGTCACATCTCTCCTTTCTTGCATTATAAAAAAGGTTTAGTAAGCATTGCATTAAGGGTGTGGCTCGGCCTGTGAGTTTCTATCCCGGTGGTGACAAGCATCTGAATGCACCTGCTGCCACCCAACACATTTAGTGGACATACTCTAAATCCTTTTATCCTTCCTTTTCTTTCTGCAGAAACAAACATTTGCATGTGCTTGTTACCAGCTTTACCAGGTTTCACACAAGATATAAAATAGTGGAAAATAAGATCAGAATAACTTTTAAAAGAACCTGAAAAATAAAGCCTTCACACCAGTAGCGACACTATATGCATTTACCCAGGAGGCTATGTAAGGAGTTGCTGCTTAATTTGAGGGCAGTAAACCAGGTCAGATGTTTTCCTGTGTTTCTATGTTCCAATTACTGTAGGTATCCTCTGAGAATTCACTGTGATCTGCTGAACTTAAATTATTTGCTGCTCTATTGCAAATTTGGCTTTAAGTGGACATTTTGTAGGTGCACTTTGTTCTGGCTGTGGCCCATAACATGACAGCTCATGTAACTTGGCAAAGGTTGCCTGTAAAATCAGATTGGCCTTTTCGTTCATGAAAAAATGAAAAGAAAAAAAAGGGGAGGGCATTGGTGTGAGTGATGGGCAGCACAAAACTATGTAACGGCTAAATTTAGGCCCATCAGCTGGGCTATTTTTCACATGACATATTTCATGTCACTCTTTGTTCTGTTGTGTATTGACCATGACTCAAATGTAACTATCTGGCAGAAAGCACACAATGTGATAGTTCTGTCTTTTCCCCTTGTGATGAATTGAATTAGGCAGAAGCGACACGCATATGAATGCTGTCTGAGCGCAGGCAGAAATTAGAGGGAAGAATTGAATGGATGAGGACTAATTTCAACCCACAGGATCATCAAATGAGCTTAGTGAAAGAGCTCTGTATTGACTAGCTATTGCAGGGGTCATTTAATTTTTTTTATTTTTAAAAAAGGCAATTTAATAGCTTAATGAGGGCAATCAATTTTAAGGAATGTCAGCAGAATTAATTGATATGTATATGCCCTGACGTTTTTTAATTGTGGAAATGGTGTGAAAAATCCACTTCCTGAATTGAAAGTTAATGGGCCAGGTGGATACGTCCGGACAGCCGAGCCATCAGACAGTGTAATTAATTAGCACGCAGCATTTGCATTCCTGTTTCCTTGCTGTCAAAAAGGGGCAAAACAGTGACGTGAGGACATTTTGCAGTGTGAAACAGGAACGAAGACAGGTATTTCAGAATATCAAGCCGGGAGGCTGCCGTCGTTATGCACTGTTTGTCTTGACTGATGCTCTTTTATTGATTCTCATCTCATCTCAAGATAGTGCAACAAGACAAAGTCTAATTCTTCACAGCCAAGACGCTGAAAGACACAGAGGAACATCATGATCTCAGACCATGCCCCTGTCATATTGGAAATGCAATTTGAGCATTGTGATTCTACACAATATGTGCCGGATAAGGTGATAATTACTGAGCTTTAGGGGTGCTGGTTGGCTGATTTTGTTACTTTTGGATGGAGCCAGACTTGTGTTCCCTCCTGTTTCCAGTCCTTATGCTAACCGGCTGCTGGCTGTGGCTTCATCTCTGGCATACAGATACGAGCGAGGTATCAAGCTCCTCATCAAATGCTCGTGTCTTATATTATATTGAATGCATGTATTTCCTAAAGTCTTCCGAAGCTTTGTTTCTCCAGGTTTGTATTTTTGAATTTTAACCCTAATATGAACAGCAACTAGTACTGACCACCTCTTGACACCGATGCTCACTATGATGGGCACAATCTCCATTTTGTATAGTTTCATCCACTTACAGTATTAAACTCTATCTCACCACACAGTGCTTGAAACACTACAAGGCGATGATTTATATCTCGAAATAGCAGAGCAGGAATGGGTCGTGTGATTGCGTCAGGTTCACTCCTTTTCCATCTCTGCCAAACACGAGCTGATACAATGCAGGATCCCTCTGTGCTATCGCTTAACTAAGGTCAGGTGTGGTCCCGGATATATGAAGACTTTCATCCTGTCTGAGATAGATGTCAGTCTTCCTCTACCTGTGTTCATATGTTTTGGAGTTGCACAATTTCTGCTCGGAGGTATTCAGCACAGTTTCACAAATTATCTCTTTTACTGTCAAAACCATCTGCAGTTTTCTTTTTACTCGGAGTTCCACCTTCACACCTGTAAAATCAGCTCACATGATGAAACCTTAATAGCTTTTGTAAGTCTTTTAGTTAGGTGCCTGATTCTTGTCAGGTGGGAATTCTCTCCTCCATCTACCCATCTTTCCTGGATACGAGACATTTTCTATTTTGTAAAAATAGATGTACTGTAAGAGGGTTGTCTGCCAGTTTTAGTGAGACCTGGGGACCGTTTTTCACAACCGGTGATGAACATCAAACTCTGTCCCCATCATTATTTAATTATTTATTAACTTATTTAAATCATTTCTTTTGCTCTTCTTTGTTGTTGCATATGTGTATAAATGTATATACGTACATACATAACTATGTCTAATTTTCTATTTGCCATGCAACTATCATAATCTTTTTTATTTCTCATACTGTAGGCAAACAAATTACCTCTCTGCTTTGCATGTTTGTTTTTTTTTTGTTTTTTTTTTGTTCTGTTTTCTTTTTTCTTACATTAGATATTCTAGTAGCATGACTGTATGACAATATCTGTCAGATGTCGGCCCAGCACTTTGATGCAGACTGAAATATCTTGACAGCTATTTGATGGATTGCCATGGAAATGTTGTGTAGACATGCGTGGTCCCCAGAGGATGAATCCCACTGTCTTTGTGATCTCCATGTTTTTCCCCTGGTGTCACTATGAGGTTGATATGTGTTGGTTTTGAGTGAAATTAATTGTTGAATTGCCATTAAATTAGGTTCAGATATTCATGTCTCAGGATAAATGCTTATAACTTTTGTGACCTGCAAACGTAATGCCATTATGCAATCTGCAATATGTAATCTGCAAGTGTTCCTACGGATTATTTTTCTATTTCGTTCCTATTTTTTTTATTTTTTATTTTTATCTTTATGTAAAAACGGAATCTGTTTCTGTTGGAAAGTTTAATGATAATAAATACATAAGAAAACTCCAAATAAACATGAGCTTTCTAGGCCCACGCCCCCTCCGATACAGCCATGAAGCACATGCATGACACATGAGGTTTAAGTGGGATTCAGAAATAAATGGATGTTTATCATCCTATCTCTCAGTGACACTTAGTGAGGTAAAATATAACACGATCACTTCAAAGTGCAAAAGAAATAATACTAGAAAGATTTTCACAAGGTTCACCTCCCTCTTACCACATGATAGAGGGTATAATGAAAAAAGGCATGAAAAATTTATGGAATCACTTCAAAGATAGCATATGCTTTCATGATTTCAAATGTTTCTCGGATAGGTTGAAAAGTGATGGCATTACTATATATCAACCTCTTAGTGACATCTTTTTCATAAGACCTTGCTCTTTTTATTGCACATACACCAGATTCCACACTTTCTTTTTTTTTATGAATGTTATATTACATGATTACAAGAAATTCAGTAGCATCCATAATGCTGTTAAAATACAATGCAATGTTGTAGTTTGGATATTGAACGGAAAAATGTCTGACCTCAGGTTAAAGCTCAGGTTATTTAGGTTCTTAGCTTACTTTTAGATGTAAAGCAAAGACAACACACGATTGAAAGGCTGTGAACTATGAGTGAGGTGAAAGGAAATGAGCAACAGGTGAAATTTCTTTGTTCTTATCTTTCTCCCACAATCAACAGGAGTGAAAAGTGGGGAGGAAAAAATTGAAGGCCTCCCCTTCAAAGTCCATCTTATCCTGTTTGAAGTCCGTATTGTACTTCAAAATGAGAGTAATGCCAAAGGTATCACAATGTCCTTAGCTCCTGTTAGACTTGGAGCTGGAGTAATGTGATATTATATTAGTGCATGAAAAAACAAACAGTGCCTCATATAGAGCAAATAAATTCCTCTTCCCGGGTCTAAATACAGTACAATGAAATAACATCTTTCCCTATAGTACTATGCCATTTAAAAGGATGCCACATTGTGCAGTCTCTATAGCTGCTATGATAATAGAGTGCGTCACTGGCTTTTTTCATTATCCAGTGCAGAAATCACTGAACACATTATTAAACTTTCTGTCAGCTATGTCTTTTCATGCAGTTTTACCCAAGCTAATGAGCAGTCCACTTATGAGTTTTAAATTCTTCATT
>JBAJHX010000049.1:8593880-8623516 GCA_037176925.1 Amniataba percoides | reverse complement strand
TATATATAGTTGTTATTTGTGATTTGTATTTGTATTTGTGTGAAGCTTTTTAAATCACTGTAAAGACACAATGTTTAAAATACTTTAACAAATACATTCAAGATGCTAACTTTAGGCTTACCTCTGAGAGCCTCTAAACTGTAAGCCTGACAATCCATGATTTCAAAATGATTTTTGCAGTGGATAGTATTTATCATTAGTGATGGCATCAGGACTGTAGCTACTATAGAGGACACAGAAGTCAGTTCCTATTATCATCATTTCATATGTTTACAAAGCGTTTGAAGGCTAAGTCTTGTATGTTTCCTAGTCAGCTTCGACCATATTCAATCATTCAGTCACTCAAATAAAGCAAAAATAGATGGATTTAATATTTCTCCACTATATTTTTTTTCCTGACAATGTGACAAAAGCTTTGAACCTACATTTGAGCCGTTTGTACTAGAAGGTCAAAACAAAACAAAAAATGACTGATCTGTTAAATGAACAACAATAACAAAGAAAATGAAATATGGTGCAGATTGGAAGGTTGCATGAGGGCAGAGAGACTCAGAGTGTTTAAATTCCTGGCAATGTCCCTGATTGTCATTGACGACAGCAGTTTTACAATAATGGGTTCCTCTAAATTAGTGATAAATAATTTACTGAAGCTTTATTGATCAGGTATAAACTATTTATGAGAACAAATTTGGGTTGCCAGGTTGCAAAATAATCCTCTTGATGGGGCTTTATCCTTTTTATTAATGATAATACAGGTCTAAATGTTGGCAATCCATTAATAAATGCTTAATAAGTTGTCCTTCAATTAATTTAGTTTTGTTACAATCAGAAGAATGTTTTCACCGCAAGCTTTTTTTTTTAGCTTATTGCAGCATTAAAGTAATATAATGCATCAATACTTAAAATATCATATATAATATATATATTATTCTGAAACAGACCATAATGAGTAGTCTTAGCTTTTGCATTTCAAATGTACAGTGCATGGGTGCGTATACATTTCTACTTTACTTAATATATAAACGGTGCCCTATTTTACATGTATTTGCATGTGTACCATATATTAAGGTATATTTATGTTCTAGAACATTGTGTGCTGTTATATATAAGCATATTTATATACATACACACACACACACACACATTTATATATATGTATATATGTATATATATATATATATATATATTATGCAATTATGTTTTATTTTTATTTTTTTTTCTGGGCCATTTTCATTAGAGGCCTCATACATGGGCATGCACACTACCACTGAGCCACCTGTGTGCCCCAATTATTTATTTTTTAATCATTATCATTATTGCACGGTTTCCCCATGACACTGGCATTAATGTGTACATTACTTGCACCTGGTATACTTGGAGTTTATTATGAACTATATATAGTGCCTAGTGGCTTCCAGCCATAATCGCATATCACCTGCTTATATTAATAATATGAAAGTATATATAGGTATGAAATAAATTTAGTGTAATAAGTAAGTATGTGCATTCACTCTGAAATATAGAAGAGCAGAAGTGGAAAGACGGTGAAAATGTACCTCAGAATTGTAAAAACAATACTTAATTAAATATGCTTTGCACCCCTGGATGTAATACTCCCAATAATTTTGCATAACTATCATTATTGTTGGGGTTTTCCCATGACACTGGCTTTAATGTGTGCATCACTTGAATGTTGCAGCTGGTAAACTTTGATCCATAATTGCACATCATCATTTATATGTCTCTTACACTTCCTATGATCAATATGTAAAATAGATATAGGTACGAAATTAATGTAGTGTAAAAGAATTTATATATATTTACTCTTACTATACCACTTTGATACTGCAGGCGATAAAGGTGTAGTTTTTAATTTACTGTATATAGTATTACCTAAATCGACAATCATACATGATAACTGACTTACTGCTTATATTTTTTCTTAATTTGAAAAGTAACGTATCAAATACATTTAGTGGAATAAAGTATATAGTTACTCTGAATTATAGGAGAGTAGAAGTATAGAAAAGAAGATGAAAGGGCACCCCAGAATTGTAAATAATTGAGTAACTATACTTATAGCCATACTAAACCAGTAACTATATTACATATTTGAATTATAATCCTGCATTATTATCATTATTGTTGCTGGGTAATGTGTACCTCCTTTTGATATTGCAGCCGGTAAACTTGGACTTTATAATTACTATATATATCCATAGTCAAACATCATCATTTATTTGTCTCTTAC
This sequence comes from Amniataba percoides, assembly GCA_037176925.1. Lineage (NCBI taxonomy): Eukaryota > Metazoa > Chordata > Actinopteri > Centrarchiformes > Terapontidae > Amniataba > Amniataba percoides. The sequence goes on along the minus strand of JBAJHX010000049.1, from coordinate 8,621,265 downwards.
ATTTCTGTTATTAATATGAAAAATTAGTCTGTATTAGTAAGTACGAAACAAATATAATGGTATATGTAATCTAAAATATAGAGGAGCACAATGAACAAGTAAGTGCACCTTAAAAGTATAGTGCTTGAGTAAATATACTTAATAACTGAATATAATGGTCCTGCTTGGTGGCATCTTAATGAATGAGCATATGTGATAATTCTGAAAAGTAACTAAAGGTACCAAATATATTTAGTAGAATAAAGAGTTTATTTACTCTGAAACATAAAAGAGTAGAAGGATAAAGATGGTCAAACTGCACCTCAAAGTGTTTGAGTAAATATACCTTCCATCACTGGACAAAATACATCTAATGATTTGGCATTATAATGATTATTGCTGGGATTTTCTCACAACACAGGCATTACTGTCTACATTACTTTGATGTTGGTAAACTTGGAGTTTATTATGTACTTTATATACTGCCTGGTAGTTTCCATCCATAATGTCACATCATAATTGATTGGCTGCTTACATTTCCCACGATCTATCTGAAAACTAACTAAATATTTAGTGATATGAAGATTATCTACTCTGAAATATAGATGAGTAGAAGTATAAAGAAGATGAAAATGCACCTCAAAATTGTACTTACAGTGCTGAATATAATACAATAATAATACAGTATAATATATTTTCATCATCAAGATTATCATTGCTGGGATTTTACTATGACACTCGCTTAAATGTTTTAACACAATATCACTTTGTTATTTGCAGCTGCTAGATATACTGCACAGAACTGCATACTATAGATAGATGAATTTTTTTTTCATTATTGTAATGATTATTCCTGGGATTTCCCCATGATACGGACATTAATATGTGCATTACTTTGATTTGAGGCTGGTAAACTTGGAGTTTATTATATACTATATATACTACCTGGTAGCTTCTATCGATAATCAACCATCATAACTGATTTGCTGCTTAAACTAGCTAAACATTTAGTGATGTGTTAAGTATATTTATCTACTGTGAAATATACATGAGTAGAAGCATAAAGAAGATGAAGATTAATTTATTGCTGAATATAATTCTTTAATAATACAATATATTTTCATCATTATGGTTATCAATGCTGGGATTTCCTACATATTTGCAGCTGCTAACTTTACTGTACACCCCTGTATATGATACATATTTGAATAACATGTTTTTATTATGATGATGATCATTGCTGGGATTTCCCCATGACACTCTTGAACCTTTTAATGCAAAATCACTTTGATATTTGCAGGTGCTAAACACACTGTGCACCACTGGATACGATACATATATGAAAAATATTCTTTCTTTATTATGATGATCATAGCTGGGGTTTCCCTGTGACACCGGCTGGCGCACTATTTTAACAGGAGCTCCTCCATTCCGCCTGCGCGCATTGATCCACGTGTGTGAGCAGGCCGCGCTTGTCAGTCAGACTTTGAACAGAGCACTGGCGCTCATCACCGCTAATCTCCGGCCGCTGCTGCTGCTCCAGCTCCTCTCTGTCAGCCACCGCCAGCTCTGGAAAAAAAAATTAAAAAACACATAGATTAGAGATGTACAGCTGCTAAAGACAAGGTAGGAAACCCGAGGGTGACACCGTTGTAGGGACCGAGCGGGAGAGTAAACGTTAGCCGCTCAACGTTCACGTTACTCGGGGAGTTGCGATGGTCCAGTCAAGGGATATTTTCCTCGCCTTGCTTCTTGTGGGCTGCGCAGGTAAGAAAAAAATATTTACCACTTATTTGTAAAAAAAAAATATATATGTAGTTTTGCCCCGAACATGGCACCCGACTATGCCCCTTCGTTGAGGAGCGGAGGTGCCTCTTCTCCTCCTCCTCCTCCTCTCCCTCCGCCCGCAGCCTCCCTCTCTATCCCCCGGCAGGTGCAGCGGTGACGGTGACGGTGCTGCGACCGCCGCTAATGAGCTTACCGACGAGCTGCGGCTGTGTTTTTTTAAAAGTAAAGACAGCCTGCTCTTAACGTGTCAGAGTCCTATTTTCTCTGGACACACACACATATTGTGGGCTACATAACTGCTGCTCTTTGCGTGACCAGCCTGCACGCTGACTTCGCGTTATTGTACGTTAAATAAAACATTAAGCTGAAGGAGAAAGATGGGGCTTTTATTATGAAATTGCATCAGCGTGAATGTGCAGTTTGTGAATGAGAGTGGGTTTTTTTTAAAAAAACCTTTATTATGGTGGTCTCGGCTTGCATGGGACGTGTTTTGTTGTTGATGGGCAGTGATGCTGGGATCCCTGTCTTTGCACACACACACACACATAAACACACATCTTCACACACATATATGCACAACCTCCTGGGTTGAGTCACGGTCGCTTTGTTAAAGAGACATTATGCAAAATCAAAACACCTCGTTCCCAAACGCACCTGTCAATAAGTCCAGGTGTGGTGAACAGTGAGGAGGGGGGGTTATTGGCATTTGGGAGTGCATCAAAGCGTCTTTCAGGCACTGTGTAGGTTTTTATTTTCTGTGTCTCTGTAGTCGTGGCATGCTGGTGCACAAGCAAGCACAACTTTTACTCTGAATCATCTGTTATGTAATGTGATGCCATGATAAAGGCTTTGAAATGAGATCCTCTAAGTTGTTTTTTTTTTTTAAAAAAGGAAAAAAAGCATTGGTTATGTAAGTCTAATTGAGGGAGTTTTGTGTCAAATTACATTTTTAATAGCCTTTGCACGCCCATTTCTTTTGATTAAAATCCGTCATTTGACATGTGAGGGGCTTATGGTTGTGGAAAGTCCTCCTCGCTACACTCAGGATCAAGGTTTTCGTGGGATAGCCTTTTAATCCTTTATGTACAATCCAATATGTGCAGGGGTGTTCCTCAGGCAGGGGAGGGAAACGCAGAGGGAGTGGAGCCATCGCTGCATTGTAATGGTAATGCAATTTCTCCTGGATCTGTTGCAACATTTTATGTGGAAATGTGAATTTGCGAGACCCTTTTGATTGGATTCGGTCAGCCCTTGTGCCATGATTTAATATCGGGATATTTGTAATGTATCTCACACGCGTGCTTTTTGTTTTGTGACCTGTCTTGCAGCACTTGCCCTTAAACACACCATGTTTTATTGCAGCATGGCGAGTTACAGGCTTCTTGTGAACATCTTGACAAGAACCTGTTAATTTGTCGCAAGCATCAGATAAGATCTAAAACCCATGGAAAATAATTTGAGCTGCTACGGCCTCTGCAAATTCTCTATTCAGTTTGAGAGGGAACATCTCTTTCAGTTTTTGCATAGTTTGTAATCTTTTTAGAACATCTGAAGCCACAAGAAATGAATTGCGAGTTATTTGATACACTCCAAATGAGAGAGCTTGTTAATATAGCAATTAACCAGTTGTGTAACTGAGCCACTGATACTAGGTTTTTGAGACTGATACTTGTTTTAGGGTTTTAAAAAATGAAAATCTTCGAGATTATATGTTTTAAGAATTGTCACAGTGTCTACTGAATGTGACATTTTGTCTCTGCTGCTAATAGTAAATTTTAACATCCCCGTACTACAGTTTCTTGCTACCTTTCTGCATTAAGCACATTTTGCTTCATATATCAGCCTTGCTGACCAACAATTAAACTCTAGTGCAACTTAATTAGGAAAAGAAGCAGGTTATTTGGTCATTTTTGGTTTTAATCTGTGAGATAACATGACAAATATTGCCTTAAATGTACAAGCATTTATAATAGAACAAGGTCAGTGTAGAGTTAACCTTGATACAATTATGATGAATAAGCATAGGAGATAGGACTGCATGATTCTCAGTTCTCATTTCACAATTTATTGCACTGCCAGTTAACTTCTGTGTTTTTGTTTTGTTGAGTCTACACCACTCTGACAAGTTAGATTGTCTTTTAATAAACTGATCATTGTTTTGTATTCCTTTTTACTGAATTCACTCTTATGATGTTTGCAGTGCTCTGCACAAGTGTCAGAAATATTACTTTTGGAAATGTCACCTTTGTAGTTGAATATAGAGCGAAGAACATTGTAATCTTTAATAGATGATTACATGCCGTAGTTGTATATTTGTGACTGAAATGCGATTGTGGAAGGATTAAGTATCCTTCCCTTTCTTTCCTCCCTGCCGGCTGCATGCTATATGGGCCTGTTGAGCCCCTTGACATAATTATTAATTGAACCTCCTCGAACTGATAACTGGAATATAAAAGAATTGCAAGGCTGCATTTGTGACAGAAAGTGAAATATAAGTGAGAGAAATGAAGCAAAACTGGTGAAGATAAGAGATGACTTCCTTAGCCGATGGGATTGATGGGTGAACTGCAACTCTGCGTCTCACCATATGGCTCTCCAGTTTACAGTGGAGTTGTTTCACTTAGCCCACGTTACATCATCCGTCAGATCACGTGGAAGCAATGACGTAGCTCCACGCTGCTCCATTTACAAAGCAAGATGGAAGCATGGCCGACTGCAGGCCTTTGTTTTTTTACGTCAGACTGGAAATCAGTGCAGCCAAAAGCAATGCCAGACCAACGGTGCCAACTTGATAAAGCTTATTTCAGAATAGTGTGTGCACATTGTGTACTGCCAGCACAGTTTCCCATATTTAGGATTTATTAGGAAGGTCCACCAAAATACACCCCCTCCTTCCCCCCCAAATAAACGACACAACACACCCTTTAAAAGATGTCACTTCCTCTTCAGTCGCCTGCATGGCCACAGCCAGTCCGACCACAATTACAAAGCTCGACTGGGTGCAGAGACCTTTACAGATTGTCCCCAGCCTAATGAGACCAATAATATCTCGGTTCAGTGTCGTCGTTCCTCACAGAGAGGTCACAGTAGAATTATTTGTGTTGTCGGTTAATTCAGTTATTGTTTTTACAATTGTGGGTGGAAATGGTGGAAATACCTGCACACAGTTTCTGTTTACACAAGTTGATTTCTTAGAATTCAAAAACCATACAATATTGGAGAGAAAACGAGGCTGAATCCAGCAAATGTTTGGCATTTCTGCACAATAAATGACTAAAACGGTTAATTTATTGTCCTCATTATTGTCGGTTTAATTCTCTGTCAGTCAGTTCATCCTTTAAAACACTAAATGTGACCATGGCGTGGTACACCATTGGCTGCTTAAGTGCGCTAAATTAGAGCAGTGATGCAAAAGATCTGTCAGCATTAAAACAACCATAAAAAGCAAGGCAAATGTTTTGGTATGGGAATTGGAAGTAATCTCTTCTAAACCAAAGCAGCAACATTGATGGTGCTGTCATGAGCATTTACAGACTTTGGTTAACTCTCCTTTGACTTGAAATGTCAAGCAGTACTCTACAGAAACGCATTAAAATCAGACCGACACATGCACATTTGGGAAAAGGTCCATTAGGGAGATCCAGCCGGAGCTAGTGAAGGGCTAAGCCAAGGGTGTCTTTTCACCTCCATTTTCTGTGATTTTTTTGTTATTGTCTTATCAAATAACTAAACCTGCCAAGAACGGAGTGTCTACTGGCAGGCCACTGCTAAGCTTTAGGGGATGTTTATTGAACCAAAATTTGTTTCAGAATGGAGTGGATGATGGAAAAAGACAATTACTGGATTGGGAGACAAGTTCAGGGAAACGGCTGTCAGACGTGCATGTTTTAGGTGTTTTATCTATTCAGACTAGTAATTTCAGCAAAATTCATATGTTACCTTTACTGTGAAACAGTCAGTGAAATAGCCATTCCCTATAAATCAGCCTGTACACTCAGTTTTAAGGCTCCCATCTCTCTCACACATCTTTTTTTCTTTTCTAATCTCACAGATGCTAAGGGTTTCATCTTGTATTAGGAAGCAAAGGCAAGGGAGAGGCTCTGGTTTTGTTCCAGCTAGGACTACTTGACTCTCCAGTGATGGGGAACGGATCAGACAGATCCAGGTCTGAGAGAGTTGAGAGGAGATGCGTTGCCTAAGGACGCTAAAAAGATGACATTACACGTGCACGCGACCCCGTGAAGCACTGTGGGAGGAACATAAACATCCTTTCCTGAGGGTTTTGCTCACAAAAGACACACAGGCTGTGGACTCGGCTCGCTAGCTGTTTTTTTAGTAATTAGCCTCTGTAGTGGTTGCATCCTTATGTCATCCCTGTGAGATCTGAGTGATTATTTTAAGGATTAATATTAATGAGGTGTAATTATAAGAGCACAAAACAGGTCAAACACAACTCTGAACAGAGAGACCTGGGAGACGGGCTTGTTGTGGATCTTGTTGCTGCTGTAGGAGAGTGCTAAAAAGACTGTTTCAGACACATGAAATTTTAGGTGGCAATCCTGCTATCGTACTAGAAGATCTCTGAGCTCTCAGGAAATTAGAACAGTCTGTCCTTGTCATTCATCAAATTAAATAAAAAGAGGCCAGTTCTGTGAACACGGGATCCCTGTGGATGTGTAACCCTAGATTGGCAAACCTTGAGGCATTATTCGGCTTCTCTCTCACTTTGAATCGTTTCCTCTTTGGGACAAAAGGGACTGATGAGAAGGTGTTGCAGGCTTTGTTAAAGTTTGGTAAATTATGAATTATTTGTACTCAGTGTACATCTTAAGCACTCAAGTAGTGTTTTAAGCCAGAGCGAAGTTCACCTTTGATTAAAAGATTTTGGCATTTGGTTCCTTACTTTAACCTGCAGTCTGATAATGGTGAAAATAACTCTGAGCTGTTTTCTTTTTGATTCTCATTTTCCATGACCACTCACCTTCAGCTTAATGCTTGGTTCACTTGGCAAAATGCATCACCCTTTTTCACCGTGCTATTCACTTGCAAATAAAGACCGATTTTCCCCCTTTTGTTCAGGCTGTTATAAACCGAGAGCACCTCCTGGCTCCCTCTTTCTGCCTTTCCACCCCTGTGACCCAAACTAAGTCATCACAGCCTTGTCTGTGCCCCTTGTAGCCCCTCAAAGAGGAAGTGAGCTTACAATCATGTCACTATCCATGCTGGGAGGAACTGAATCCCAATTCTCAACTCAAGCTCCTGAAAGCAAGCTTGCAGTATGTCTGATTTAAGAAAATGACTGAATGTCTCATCTTACTGTAATAAAGCATTAGGCTGTTGGCTAGGATTTAGCTCAGCTTCTTTTATGTAGTGTGAAGGGAAGCAGTGTGTGTGCCTTCTCATGCATCCATGCACATCATGGTGCATTCATTATTGAAACACCATAGGATGCATCACCATGCACAGAGCAAGGGAAATTTGGATCGCTATGCCCTAGGGTTTCTTTTTTATGCAGTCACCATAGTGTGTCACCCTCTCTAACAGTGTACTCCTCTTATTGCCTGGAAACTTAGAGATGCCTGTTTTTTAACGCAAAGTCATGACATGCATTAATATTGCTCAGAGAAAAAAAAATCAATCATGAAAGTGGTGAAGTGACATCCATTCAGTAAAAAAAAGCTGTTATTTTTAATCTCTAATTAGATCACACTAAGGAGGCACTATCTCCAGGGGAGCAATAGCAGCTATAGCAGTTTCTGATCCATTCAACGCACAGGATCCACTTTGAAATGATGTCAGTGATTCCCACAGATGGGCTATACTTGGGCAGCCTGCAGAGATATTGCTGTATGACAGTCACTCAGGTACATTTAACACATTTAACAATCTTACATTTGAAAGGTTTTGTCTAATGTAATGCATAGTAGTGGAAATGATTGCATTTTAAGTATGCATATGTATAAGTATATGTAATCCTGTGCTCTTACATTTAGCATCCAAACTGCAAACTACTTTTTGCAGAGGTTCTTTATTCATAAAAAAACTGCCTACTCATGAAAAGATAATCTATAAAAATCACCTTTATATAAACGGATTAGCCTATTGCCACAGGGATCAGTTAAGTGTCACATTATTCTCAAGTTGATCATATTTTATGGGCACATCTCTCAGTATTAGGACTTTTATAGGGCTAGACGGAAAAGAAAAAATTAGAAAGTGATATCGCTGGGGATGGGAATTAACCTCATTTCATCCTCATTCATGCAGAGTAATCTAAAATTATGTAATGTAATGTCCAAAGATAGAAAGAAACCCACATGGCAACGTGACACCTCCTTCAGTTTTTTAGCAAAACCATGTAGCCTTTTCTAATACAAGTACATTGTTCATTATTGACTGCTTACATTGTATGTCTAATATACTATGGATGTTTATCCATAGTATGAGAATTATTTTATGTTATTAATATTTTCAGTTATTTGCATAATTTAATTTATCAGTATTTAAGTTGTTTTTTTAATTCATTCCTGTAGCTTTCAAAACTATTCTCAAATAATAATCATAATAATCAGATGTCCAGGGTGTTTTTTTTTTCGTCTTTTCATTCAAATTTGACCATTATACCTGGGTGATAATTTAGATGTACAGTCTCAGATCTGAGGTCCACATTGACTGTTTTTTTAGTGCTTAAATCACATGCTGGCCTGTGGTGATTGATCACAGTGAATAATGAATGAGTGATGGTAAGGACATTGCACCAGCTCTTACCAACATTTGCCTCTGCAGTACGTGGAAAAATATTTCTCTTGTTAATGGCCTTGTAACAGATGGCACTTTGACATTAATGTTTTTTTGTCTTTTTTTCCCCCTCATTTTGACAGCCAGTTCCCTTCAAACAGAGGTGTGTGTGCCTGCTAACTGGAATGTATTTAGCCATGTATTTCCTCTCATGCACACAGAGTCACGACGACAGAGAGAGAGAAGCCTTACCGGGAGGGTGTAACACAGAGAGAGAGATTCATTCTGTCTTACCATGGACCACATTTCTTTTCACACACTGACACCCCAACCAATGGAATGAATTTTGAGGGGCTATAAAACCTAATTTGTCCTTGTTTTCATTGAGGGTGCTCAATTGCTAACATTAACAGGCAATATCATGGAGAGCTGAACGTAGCACTTAGTGGATGACAGACACACCCACTGGACAGGAGGTGTAGCGGGATGATTCGAGGGGATTAGAGTCCATCCCTGAGTCAGAGGTCATGGGAGTACTACAGTTAACTCCTTACTTGTAGAGCGTTGATAGAGAATGAGATTTATTCTGCTAAAGGCTGTTTAGATATTGTTTGGTTTTTTAACAGCACCCTTGGACCGATGCGCCATCATGTCCCAATTTCTGGGGGTGTTTCCCAACTACTGTGTAATTGCACTGTTTAGTGTCTCAAAAAAAGGGTGCTGGGAATTAACTCCAACCTATTGTACCTATTGGGGGGGGGGGGTTTGCTGTTGCAGGTCATCCATTCCCTGTAACCTCAAACGCTGTTTGAATTTTTGGTAAAAACTCAAGCACAGTGAGTGTTGGCGCTGGATCTCTGATGAGGTTTGACTTGTCACCTTTGGTCTGTATATTATTCATGGACAGGATATCAGTGCACTGTGTTTGGCATGATGTAAATTTGGCTGCACTCATCTCAACAGTTTACCTGTCAGCTTTTTTTATTTTTGTCACCTTTTGGTTACAGGCTTTGGGTATTGACCAAAAGTTCTCTGCGGAGTGGCTGTCTCATTGTATGTGATATAATGACTTAATAGGGTGTCTTAGCTTTGATCGACATGTCTCCCAATTTGTCTACAGTAACTGACAGATGTGATAGTGAAGTATAAACTCAAACATCCTGCAAGCATCCCTAAGAAACCTGAGAAAGATAATAAAGAACTCAAGTTTGATTCCCAGCAGATGTATCCTCGTTTGTGTATTCCTATAAATATAGTTTGTGTGTTTGCTGGTGCAGAAATGGTGAAGAATTTTGTTCTTGTCACTGCACTGATAATCGTCCTGTTTTGGTGTGTTGCTTGTCCATTGAAGGTGGAACTGGGAGGGGAAGCACGAACCTCCCATATGTTAAAGCACACCACTGGACATGTCTGTCTGCAGCTTCTCACAAGAAAACAGTAAGGTTAGCATCAAATACATCAGAAGAAAGTTTGGCTTTCCAAAATTTAAAAAAGAAAGGGACAGTTTTTATGATGTTATGTAGTTTATTGCTTTATATTTCAGTTTCATGTGTGCAGACTTCCTTGCACCTTGTGTAGCTGACTGAACAGATGACTCATAAATTATCAAGTGTTGTCCGGTTCCCTCAAGTGGCTGCACTAAAACAAAAAGACAGAGACTCTGCTTTCTTAGTCATGAAACACTGCTAGGCATGTTTTTAGCCTCACATTTTCGAGGCATTTCTTATCACAACAAAATTATGATTCATCTTGAAGGTTTAGTTTATTACTGGCCAAAACCTTGACATTATGTGGCACTCACAAATCGTTTAGTGCTGATTTTTATGATGCATAAAAAAGCATGAAATCTGACTGATACTCTTGATAACAACTCATTCAGATCAGCATAGAGCAGCATAGTTACAACAAAAAGTGGATTAAACTCATTGAAATTGATCATGATTATTAAAACAGAATTGCTAAATATTATAAGCCTATGGTGCCTTAACTGAACTGATTAATAGAGGTACAGTAAAAGCCAAGGAGAAAACAAATACTTTTGAGATAACTTGTGGGACAAATCCCATTCTTTAGTTGAACAGCTCTTCAATTTTAGTTTAAATTAATTACACTTCCCTTGGATCAATCATTTGGAGTTCAGTATTTTGAGGTGGTCGATATTGGTCGATATTAAAACAGCCTTCAAAAATACAGTGTGAATACGTAATGCTTTAATTTTAGGCTTAATATATCCCTTGGTCAACTCAAGACTTGCATAGTTTTCCTTGAGGAGTGGACCAAAAATGCAACATCCAGACAAAACTTCCTACATAATGCAGTGCCATCTTTCTGAACTTTTTCTGTGTGTGCCGTATGTTTGGCATCTTGTCTGTCTGGGTCTGTTTTACCATGTCTCTCACGCTTTTCCCTGAAGTATCCTCTCAGTATGAGTCATTGACTTCCACTGCCTGAAATCCGTCTTGCTCTCTTTGCCAGCAGAAGCCGGATGTGTCATGAACCCCATTGTGCATCTCTTCCATGGATGTCATAGACTGCAAAGGCAGATGACAGGCCCTCTGAAGCAAATGAAACCATCTCACATCACAAGCCATAGGCCAGTGTGAAAACAGGGCATCTGTGCACCCTGAAAATGTCTGAAAACACAACATCTGGAAGAACCTCCTACAAGACCTACTGATATCTAAAGAGCGTTACCTTCTTTCTAGGCAGTATTTACTTACTCTTAAGAAGTGATCATTTGAAGTAGCTTCAGTTGATTCACGATCAGAATTGTGTCCAAAATGCTTTTAATGTTATTACTTAGTATTTCTAATTTATTCAACAAAACCCTGGTAGGCTTCTATGGTGCTTACACCCTTATATCCCTTGTAGCTTGTTTTTGGTACTTCATTCTTTATTAATGGAACAGTATAAAAAAATATGGTGCATTTTTATCTTAAAAAAACAAGTGACAGTGCTGCATGTATGCTGTTAGCAAACAGTAATCATCTACTGTATTCTCAGTGGCATACTGGTGTCTTTCGTACCTACTCCCACTGGAGATTGCTCCACAACAACCATCATTAGTGGGGAGCAGGGATATGCCTGTGAAGGGCTGTCCTCTGCCTTATGACAGCACATGGCTGCTTTCTCTGCCTGACTGGCTGCAGTAACACGCAGTTAAAACACATTTTGACTGAACAGGGTCAGGGCGCTGTTTCACTCGTGGATGCAAGCCACCATGCTGGAGCACTGAGGACGTTTGACATCAGCTGTTGTGGCATTTGTGTTGCTCGTCGGTCTGTCCGCGCCATATTGGAAAACATGTTCACACGGCCTTTCTGGTATATTGATATAATAGAAAGGCAGAATCATACATATTGCAGCTACCCGTGTCGGTTTTTCTGTGGGACTGACATTCAGTATAATGTATGCTCCCTATTTATGTAGACTGAACAAGTCTAATACAGTACTCTACGGGAGTGCCCTCATTAGAGCTGAGATTACTGTTTTTGTATTGATTTGAATTCCTAAACGAGGGCATAAGACTCAATTAACCCAGCAGATCTACCATCATAGAATGGTTGTAGAAAATAAGCATTTTCCTTTCAGTTGGACTGCAGTATCCTCAGTATCTGTCCAAATCACCACATTGTGATGTGTTGTGCAAAATATGCAACCCTGTTTTCAAGCTAATTTTCTCATAGAACTTAATTAGAAAATTAGCTCGGAGGAATGCTGCGTTGAAATTCTTTTGCAATGTGAGACATCGAGACTGGAGGGCTCCATCTTGGAGCCGCTGTATCGCCCATGGTTCTTGTATTTATTTACTCATAGGGTGACATGTTTTCCCGCAGTGCTAGCATGCTGTGGGCTTAGGAAACTGTGGTTAGTTTGCTACTGTCTCAAAGAGATGTTGTTCAAATAACCAAGAGGAGAGCTGCTACCCTGAACAAGTGACAGGAGAATAGCAGTGAATTCATATATAAACTGAATAATTGGACAAAGGTCTTTTCAATTGATGATGTTTTGGTGCACCACTGTGACCATCTCTATTGCCACTTGCCAGCCCCCTCACTCTCACTGCTATAGTACTGTGTTAGACATGAAATCACAGAAGCATTGGAAAGAGTTGGGTTTGTGTTGCGTCCACAGAATATCTCAAGGAGATCTGTACATACATGACCATGTCCTTGTGCAGGTCATTGAGGAGAGTCTTCCATTTTCAGATTGAACATGAAGTGATTGTACAAAAATTTTAATGCCAGGGCCACTCAGTCATGTCATGGTCAAATAGTTGTTTCAGATTTTTTTTAATGTAGAAGGGTTGTCATTCTTCTTGTTTTTTCCAGTATCTGTCAGAGAAATCATATATTTAAGCGAGAACTGAAAAAAAAGTTCTACATTTTTAATATTAAAAATGTCAGCTGTCATGTCAGTAGCAGGAAAGGCATAGCAAAATCTAGATGACAAAGTAGACTTGAGTAGACAGATTTTCAGTGTTGGTTTAAAGGGGCTGTATATAATAATTTACATAAATTAAGTCTTTTTTAAGCGTATTTCCATTGCCAGTGTGTGAAGAAATTGTAACACGAGGACAGCTTCTGGTGATTTTTCTCTCCTCATCTCTACTCCAGTGATACAAGAGTGCAACACCAGCTAACATGAGCTCTTTTATATAGTACTCCATGTTGATACAGAATTTAGATGGCATTATTTTGAATATTGGTGGAGCAGCTACAATGTTTATGTTATCCTTATCAATCTAGACTATAGATTGTACGTCCGACTATACAGAGTATGAATTCAGACCAATCGGCATCATCATGTAATTATTTTGGCCTTTTGAGCCATTTATTGCAGTTAAATAACAACTAAATCTGTTTATTTCGGATCAGACGGTTATACTAAGATGACCAGGACCAGTACACACCACAACACAGACTCACTACTCGACACAGGCAGTGTATCTTATTAAAATATAATATTCAGTCGAGTGCACTCACTGTGAGCTTTGACATCCAGGTAATATGGCTGTGTTGACTTTACCGAGCTTCCCAGTGAAAGCTAGACAAACAGTGATAAGCTGGCTAGCAAGTTATCAGCATGATGCCCATCAGTCATATTCAGCGTGTCATGTCATTATTTAGCTGATGCCACTTCACTTCTACATAGTGTGAGCACAGGTGTGAATGCGATGAACAAGATGCTGACAGCGGTTGCCTAATAAGTAACAGCAGTTGGTTAATAACTATTTTTTAAGAGTGATACATATTGAACCTTTTTTAATAAATGATTTTTATATTCATATTTAGTCTGTGTGTAATATTCTGTCCACTATTGTGGTATTCCTATGTTGCTTGTGGTATCTCCTCTTTGTTAATTTGTCTTTTAGACCTTGTGCACAGAAATTGAAAACTTCTACTGAGTGCATTCCCCAACTGAATCCATTTTCTAAGTTTAATTGATGACTTTTTCTCAAAAATGAATTAAATCGACTCTCTCAGATGACTTGAATGTCTGACTTTTAAATTCCCCTTTTTTTTGGCTGCATACAAATTTATTCCAGTCGTGGAGCTCACAGGATTTGTATCAGAACATTAAATGAAATGCAGCTCAAACGTGCAGCGTATACTGCCTTGGATCTCACTGCGACTGAATTTAATGAATTTTAAGGCAGGTGAATGTGTGGTAATCAGCTGCCTCAACTGCTTGTTATCATCTGAAGTTCAAACAAATGAGATCCATCAATAACCGTAAAAAATAACGTAATACGTGAAAACCACTAAAGATAAATATGACCCTCAAATTCCATAGGTAATGAAATTAGTCCAGGCCATTTAGCCGAAACTAGCACAAATTGAGGGTCCTGCTACATGTATAATGAACAGCCATAAAATCAGGAAAAAAAGGCATTACCCCACTCTAATTCATCACCACCGTGTTTATAAGTGCCTAGATTAATGGCGATGGTCTCTGCTCTTGGTAGATGTCTCCTGAGATTCTCGCCCTGAGGAATAGAGTAGTCAAGTCTCTGGAGGCTAGCCCTGTCCTAGTGTCTATTTTTATAGTCCAGCCTCTGATTGGCCAACAAGGTGTGTGAGTGGAGGCTCATGTTGTGTCATAAGGTGCCTGGGTGCCATCTGTCGCCCTCAGTGGAGCCGTTGTGAAGACAGACCACGCCTAGTCAGTCTGTCTCAGAGAATGCAAAACACAACCTTGGGCTTTCCTTGCTCTTTTATACTGACAGCTATATCAAGAACATGGAGTGAATGCTGGGTCCAGCTTCCCAATTAGAGCTTTTAATGAAACCAAATGCAGTCTTTTTCTCAGGAAAAGCTTTTGTTCTTCTGTTGAACAAATAACCGTATGTGGTATGTTCAGGTGCAGTGAATTTTAGTGCCACATATTCCTTGAACGTACATTTGATTTAGCAGTGAAAGGAACACCTGACGTTACACGCTAACGGTAAATAAGAACAGATTTGCTTAGCAGGTGTAGTAACAGGTTGTCAATGAGTCATTGCTATGAATTTGCTGTCTTTGCCAAAAGTGCGAAATAACTGAGTCACAACATTCGTGTTACAGACATGGCTGACTGAATTATGACACAAAATAACAGCTTTTTAAAGTTCACCTTAACTTCCCCTCTGTGTATTCTTCTCAAGCCCCACCAGCAGTACATGGGATGCTTTAAATGTTTGTGGACTCTCTCTTCTCTATAATCCAAAGACATTAAATTAGACACTATAAATTTCCCAAAGGTACGTGCATCTGACTTGAATTGACATCTGAGTGAATACACTTGGACCTATCCAGAGTTAATGGATGCTAGAAAAGGTTTAATTTCCGATTGTATTAAATCTTTGTTTTAGGGGCGAGAGGGGACTGATCGTGACTCATCACTCCTTCGAAGCGTTGGATACTCACAAATGTCTTCCACAAGTGTCAATCTGAATAAGGCAGCTTTGTTATTGATATGCTCCACAGGTCACGCACTGGCCAAGTTTGTCTAAAAAGCTTGACAAATGTTACCCATCTTCATGTAGCGTGTCAGCAGCATCTCCAATTAGTCAACAACAACTGGAAAAATTGCAGAAGAGCACGGCTCTGTTGCTTAAGAATGCAAATGGCCCGCTGCTATGGCTTAGCACAATTAGATGTGGCATGGATTAATGAGGGACATCGAGGATGGCCTTGAATAACATGGACATGCTACCGGAGTACCAAGCGTGCCCTTGGCAGGCAGACTAGAAAATCATTTCCTGACCGTCAAAGAAATCTGACATTCTTTATCTGAAGTTTTTAGTGTTTGAATCTGAAGAGTTTAGACCATGACCCTGAACACAAATATAATTAAAGCACTATGCTTTTAAATTTTTGACAGAAAATGTTTTAATCTGACAGATGTTTTAAGACTTTGAAGCTGTCCGCCTTATCTCTAAACACTTGCACAATCAGCTACATGCCTCTAAGTGTTTTCTATACGTGAATGCGGTCAGCGCTGTTGCCTCAAGGGAAACAGTTTTCATGCTTTTTATGTATTTGAATGGGTTTCCTGTGGGTGCTCATTAGCTAGTAAGGTACCCATGCTATTGCCCCTCACCAAGGTGCTGGCCTCACATCTGTACTTTGTCCCCAGGCGCTGCACTGTGACTACCCAGTACGCCTAAATAGTTATGGATGGGTAACATTCAGGGGACAATTTTCCCCATGGGGTATAACTAATTTTAAATAGGATAAAACAAATGAGCTTCTTAGTTGAGCATAGATGACTCTTGTGTTACGATCAAAGGCTTTTTATTCTTATATGGTTGGCAAGAGACCTTTTTTTTTTTTCCCAGCAGGGAGATGAATTGCATGTACACGTCTGAAAGATGAAGGCATTCGATGATGGCAGTTGTTTGGTTAGTTAGATAGCAAGAGATCCTGAGCATATAGATCCTCCAAGATGAGAAAACTTTCTGGAGCAGAAATGCAACACATTCCTCGGTCTGTGAGGTCAAATTCGATCAACAAACTGGGTTATTTTGTATGCAGGAAGCTGACCACTTTTATACAATTACAAGAGAGTTATTGTTTTGTCTGGAAATTACAATTGATTACAGTGTCTGGAAATTACAATTGATTCAAGTAGTAAGGTTAACACAGAGCTTGGGTAGTTGTATGCTTCATGAACTTAAATCTACAAAACAAAAATGCTGTTAAATTACATTTTAAAGATCTATCAGAAAAGCCTGATGCGTATAATGTTATTTTTTTTACTTATTGAGCACACTGACATCAATACTAATGCGCACCAAGAAAATATTCAAACATTTGGTGTCTCTTTTGAAATGTAAAATCTTGTGTTTCATCGATTATGCAGAGAAAGTCTCCAGCACCTCTCAGACTGCAGGTAACAGCATTGCTGTTTCTATTCCTTCATGACCTGTCTGCTTGACGAGACTCCGAGCTGCAACACCAACCTACTCGTTTTTCAGCGCCGTTTCATTTTTCTGTATCAAGTCAGGAACGTTGTGAGAAATTCACTGAAGCGATGAGCAGAAAAGGCTTTGATTTCAAACTTGGTTCCAGTAAATCTTTTCGTTGTTTTGGTCCTACTGTTTTTTTGTAATCATATTGGCTGTTTGTATGTGGTTATCTTTGTCACTGGGCTGGTAAGCTATTCAGTCAAGTGGGAGATAACAATTTCGCAGTTTCTTGTAGAGCCAGCATAAGAGGCAGTTATTCAGAAGCCTGTTTGATGCATGGCCACTGATTTGGTTGGCTTATGGTCAGAGAAAGTGTATAGCAGTCAACAGGGACTTAATCTGCGGACGGGAAAAGACCAGCTGAGGCATCATCATCTTGGCCACTGTGGTTGGTGACCCTTGTTTATTTACTGGCAAAGACAAATTTTACTGGCATTTGATACTTGGCAGGTGTTAATTTCAGACTCTGTTAGTATGGGAGGCGGGACATCGGTATGTGATTGACTGCTAGTGGATGATGTCCAAAGGCTCAGCTGCAGCCAACTGTTTCCATGCCAGCAAGCAAAGGGAAAAAAGAGATGGCCGTGGTGAACATTGTTCAACATTTCTCCGGTCATGGGATGGCCTTCCTGCCACTGGTTTCTCTACCTGCTGTCAGCGCATTCACACGCAGCCACCTCTCCCTGTCAGCTCTGTAACCTTGATGGAGACACGCTCACGCCAGTTTTTATTTTCATTAGCGCTTTAATCCAATTACTGTGCGGTCTGCCCTAATCTCTAATGGGTCTGCATCGTCTTGCTCCATTCATACGACGACGCTAGGAGTGTCTGCACACACTGTGTCATCCTACACACGATAATGAGTGCTCAAGTGCCGCTCTGCCTCTCTGCCCTGCCCCTGGCTCTGTCTGGCTGTATCTGAAATGGTGCATTCCCTCTTATTGATCCTCTTCCTGGTGGAGTCGCAGGCTGGCTTATCCGGCTCGTCCCAGCTTGTCTGCCTTCTGAATGGACACACAGAGAGAGCAGTGTGCATGTGCCAGGCTTCGGGACTCTGTGTAGTCCCAGGCAGCTTGTGGCTGAGTGGTCATTGTGGTTCCCCTCCCTCTTGCCCTCCTGCCCTCTCTTCCCCTCTTTTCCCCCCTCTTTGTCCTTACAGTAATTATAATAGATGCATGAAATTCTGCCCAGTTAGCACAGTATTGGTTTATTATGTTCTGCTAAACCTTAATGGCTTTCCTCGCTAGCAGCAAAAAGGCAGTTGCTTTGTGGGCTTTTTCTTTTTTCACGGGAGTGCGTCGTGACTAGCGCTAACAGGGAAGCCACTGGAGAACCACTGTTATGATTAATCTGGAAGAACGAGTGTTATTTTGCGACAGTCTGCAGTGATTCATTGTGTTCGCAGAGATGTTGCCATATCAGTCATCGTTCATACCACACAGACTCCCTATTCTTGCATGTAGTTGCCACACAACATTCAAACTGAAAATAAAAAAAAAAAAGACAAAATTGTGTACAGTCTCCAGAATTCAGCCTCCAAGAATCTTTCCAATTCACTGATTATGCATGTCTTTTTTAGACATGGTGACAGGCTGCTCTCTCTCAGTCCTTGCACAGGTTGTACAGCTCCACTGGAGACCCAAGCTGGATCGAAATCAAACCGGGATTTTGGGCGTAATTATTATTTCACAGCATCACGTATCCATTTGTCGAAGGTGACAAAACATGTTTATCCTGGTTTGCGGTAGCCTTGGTTAGTCTTTGCAGAATTGTCAGAATTATTTAATAAACCACAATTAATCTCTTTCCTGTGATTTTCCAGAAGCTCTCTCTCCCCTATATTTTAAGTGTCCCTGCCAGCGCAATGTCTGCGTTTTCTTCTGGCCTTGTTTCCAGCCTTCTAAATACTGACTCATTACAGGAGTACACAGCGTGGCATGATGGGCCACAGACGCTCAGCTCTCCGCCTCCCTGGGCTTTTGTTGTGTGGTGCACAGCTGAGGCAGATGCTGAGGGGCACTCACACTAAATTGCCTGAATGAGGGCGAATTCTGTTGGCCACTGGAGTGGAGTGCACCGTAGCTCATTGAGTCACGGCTTATCTTCAGCATAGAGAGGAAGAGGAATGTAGCAGAGAGAGGCATATACACATTAGAGAGGTTTCATTTAACCTCATATTTTGGCTTCAATTTGAGCCATGATGTTACTTTAAAGATGCTGTGGTGCCACAGCAGTGTTTCCCACATACAGGATGTTTTTGAGAGACTCAGCCAAATAAATTTTCCACAGCCTAAAATTGTATGTGTGTTTAGTATTCAGTCTTTTTTTTTTTTTGCAGTAGTCCATAGAAGTGCAGTTGGAGGTGCCAAGTCAAGAAGAATGGTGCATTCATGTGCAACCCCATAGACTGGAAAGATATCTTCCCTAATCCCAGTTTAGCTTGTCATTTTTTTTTTGTTTTGGTGAAATTTTGTTTTGCAGCAGGCTCAAGTGATGCATCTGATTGCATCGATGTAATTAATTGCTATCTGATTAAATAGTTTGCTTTTCAGATGAAGAAATACTTCTAAATAAGCATAATTTAGTATAATTTACCAGTGCTGTAAGGTGCTGGGAATGCTTAAAAATATACTCTGAAACATGCCTGAATTTGGCTTTGTCTGAACCCTGCAGATCAATTTTCTGTCAATTGATTAATCTCTCCAGCTGCGGTCTGCATGTCATTATTTTGTGAGATCGCACCTGTCCTTCTTGACAAGATCAATAAACTGCTGAGAAAAAAGCCAGCACGCTTCAGTGCTTCATGCTATGTTTTTTTGTTTTGTTTTTTTTTTAGTGGCTAAGTCAGATTTTTTTTCCATGAAGAATGTTTAACATTTCAGTTTTGAAGATTTCTTAAAAGATTCTGTCAGTGAGGAATTTTGCCTGGGTTATAATTTATTTTTTGTCATGTCTTTTTTATATTATATTTGATAATTGATCTAAATATAGTTATGCAAAGATATGCATTTATGTTTTTAGATTAAGATGTTTTTGTGTAGTTAAATCCCATTTTATATTGATGCACATCGAGCTGCAGTGCATCAGACTCAAACGATCCTTTAGGCTTATGACAAAATGATAGAAGTGCTGTGGCATAAAATATGACATGTTTTATGATACTTCAACATGGCAGCCAAACACCTTTTAAAGAGCCACTCTTCAACAACAGAAGTCTGAATCATCTCCACTGTGGCAGCTCAGCTTCTGCTGCCTCGGCCTCTTATTCTAATGTGAGCTGCCCTATTATGTAACCCATAAATATGACCATTACGTCAGTATTTCAAGTGATATTTTACGCCCTCGTTTTTTTAACATGTAACATTCTGCGCCACAAAACAGATTCAGTTATCTGCTCAGTGGGTGACTGCAGAATATGTTAATTTCCAGATATGATTAAGCATTTATAACTTATAAAAAGGATTTAAGCACATATGAATTACATTGTAAGCCTCCTTGAATGCTGTAGATGTCACAGAAAGAAGATTTGGAATTAAGATTTAGATTTTACAAGGGTAATTTGGCCTGAAAGCTTTGAAATAGATATAATTAAGAACCAGGCACTTTCTCTGTACCAGTGGTTCCCTCTGGGTTGGCGCATAACCATTTCTTTTAAACCTAATGCACAGAGATTTACTGCATACTGCCGGCCATCTGTTGTGTCTTATCGTGTTTTAAAAAGCAATTCTCAATTGAAATGCCCTAAGTGTCTAAACCCTGGCAGGTATCGATACTTCAGCTTAGGGCTGTAGTAAGGGAGGCACCAGCTGAGCCTCAAATTACATGTTAGAATTTTAAAGCTTTTATTTATATACCGTATGTAGATAACAGGTGCAAATGCCAGACCCATCTTCACGCCAATGGCCTGGCCACTTAAGGCAATCATGGAGATCAGACGAAGTTGTGCACTGTGTTTTGACATCCTCTTCAATGTAAATAGTCACTCCTCGGAGGCTGTACTGCTGCATCCAATCAGACGGCCACACGAGAGAGAGACAGAGAGAGAGAGAGAGCGAGTGGTGATGTCAAAATATGGGGAGAGGGGAGCTGGGAAACACGTTTCCATAGCAACTGGTAGAAGTGAGTATAACTGTGGTTGAGAGGCATGAGCAGCAAGCAAATACTCACTTGTTCCTTAAAAGTAGTGTGTCCTGAATACTTTGGGTATGCATTGTCCCTTTTAAGACCTGGATCTCAGCGCTTGTGTTTGTTCTAAATTAAATGCTTTTTTGTCTGTTTCTAGCAATGTGTATGCAAATCTTTTTACTTTTCATGGAGAATCAAAAGGTTTTAGGTTTGCCTGTGTCTGTATAAACAATAGACTAAATCTTTTTTTTTAACTTGCATACATTACATTGTTTTGCGATTTTTATAATACCCTACAGTACAGATATTTCAATAGACAGCTGGCACAAGCTTGCCCAGAGACAAATACATTTTTCTGTTTTAGTCTTTTGTGTTTGTAATAATGAATCAACCCAATAAATTACTCTAAGTGGAAGAGTTATTGGCAGTTTTCCTTCGCTAGAGCGCGTGGGACAAATAATATTGTGATATATTGTGTGGTATTGTCAGTTGGTCTCTTGCAATACATTATAAACACACTGGCACCATTACCGAGGCAGAGGCTCTTCATTCCTGCAGACATTTCAAATCTAAAATGATTTGCTTTCCGGCAGTTCAGACACTACCAGTTAAAGGCTGTTTGACAGTGAAATAGTAGAGCATAAGTTAATGTTGCTGAGTGTGTGAGCGTGTATTTTAAAAGCATCTGTCTTCATTCGTTTTGGCAACACACTCATCTCAGTGGTCCATAAAACTATGTGAAAGTTGAAACTTTTAAAGCAGTAAATAAAAGACAGCATAGCTTTAGTTACATGGATATCAGATTGTTTTTCTTGTCGTGTATAATATCACAGGAACTCTCATGTTTGTAAAATACTGATACTGCCTTATGCAAAATTTTAAAATACTGTCTAGGATATGAAAATAATGTTTGAGTATTGTATCAGGAGCTGCTCAGTGATTGCCAGCCCTGACGGCGAGCGCAGCTTTCATTTGAAGGACAGATCAGATACTTTTGTTTATTTTCGATTACAGATGGTTACGCAAAGGTTTATAACTGTGACTGTCAATTTGGCAGGCTTGAAGTTTAAGTGGTCGTGTGTTCGTGTCTGTGTGTGTGTGTGTGTGTGTGTGTGTGTGTGTGTGTGTGTGTGTGTGTGTGTGTGTGTGTGTGTGTGTGTGTTTTATGCTGGCAGAATAGATAATGAGCATAATCCCAAAAGGCAAGTGAAGCGAGTCACGGCTTGGGTCGAGGCTTACTACAACATCCAATAGCACAGGCGGTGGCACCCGAGGTGTTGTTTTAAGATAACTACAGAGGCAAGAGGAAAGAGGCCAAGCTCTGCATAAATTCTCATATATACGGTGTCCTTGCCCTTCATATCTTATCATTTACTTGCAACATAGCTGTGGAAAAGTCAGTCTATTCCTGTGGGGAATTTAAGAATTTAAGATACACTATAACCCGAGCTGAGGATGGGTTTAGGCTACATGAAGCTATTTAAGGGTCTCCAACTGCAACCACTGATTACTGTAGCCTAAGGACATCAATGTACATCATTTCCATTCATGAAATAACCACCCTTCTACCGCCATCACTGCACAGACACAAACACACCCATGCACGTGGAGGCACATGTGTACGCGGTGGTATTATTAAGGAGCACAATGCCTAATGGCTGTACTGAAGAAATAACGAACACGACCCTTAAATAGAAACACAGAGACTGGTTTGAAAGGATGCAGTCATTTCTGGACCTAAACTGCTGTTACACTATAATAAATGGCACCAAATATTTTGCATTTTGCTGCATTATGCTGTGACCTGCATGAAGAAACAGCCAA
The DNA here is from genome assembly GCA_037176925.1 of Amniataba percoides. Taxonomy (NCBI): domain Eukaryota; kingdom Metazoa; phylum Chordata; class Actinopteri; order Centrarchiformes; family Terapontidae; genus Amniataba; species Amniataba percoides. Next base: position 8,598,359 of record JBAJHX010000049.1, on the reverse strand, counting down.
GACTGCTCTGGTACTCTGGTAACATGCCACCACAGACAATATAGTATTTTTACTCTATGTTGCTGTAAATTTAATGAGCTTGCTCAAAGACTACAAACACTACGGCTCCTTGATGACCTACAGAGACATGAATTATTGACACTGCAAGCTGCCTCCTATAGTCATGATCAGCCTGCGTCCAAATATGACATTGCCCACAGCTATAGTAAATGTTACATCACGAATGAACTGCTAATGTCAGAGCCACAGTTCCCGTGTTGCATTCAAATGTTTGGATGCAGGAGAACAGACCAGAGCGACACGATTTATGCTGGAGGTTTCTTGGTATTTGTGTCCGTATTGTGGTAAAATTATGGCAGGCCATCATTTTCTGCTCATATGTCAACTATCAAGTTGAACACATGGTGTTATTGTAAATAAGACTTAATTTGCTGCTTAGTTTTTGGGACAGACCGGCATTCTTTATCCATTTTTTGGCTGCTGATCTTGGGGGTTGCAACCATATTCTGCATCCATAAAATGGCAGTGTCTCTAAGGCAGAAAATATTAAATCTAATCGTCCTCCTTGTATTTTTGTCCGTATGTCTTTGGTCTTCGGTCTTAAGAATGAAATTATTGATGGCAAATGGAATCCAAAGCTACTCAGAGGTAGAGCCATACCTTGTCCTCTAATGCCTGTGGTCAATCTCCTGACATTAGTTGGTTGATAGAAAATTCCACTTGGTCTTTTGTCCACATATTTGAAATTTTTGCAAGAGGTTTTTTCTTTTCTAACTTCACCTTCCTGCCTCCATTTATTGTGTCAGCTTAGCTTGTTAAAAGCAAAATGTTTGTATGAAGAGCCAAAGTCTGAAAAGGCCTTTTAATAAGCAATGTCAGGTTTAACTGCGGGGAGATTGCATGTTTCCCTAGAACTAGGTCACTCTTATCTACTTGAATAGTTTATTTCTCTCAACCAGCATAGTGTTGAGAGCCTTAACATGGAGGGAACTTAGCGCAGGTTTGGGCATGTTGCTCCTATTTGTAAGAAGAAGCCTGAGGTTTGGTTTGCCAATTAGTGGTACATAGCACCTTTTGATGCTCTCGGGGCCATCTTCTTTTCAACTCATTTTTAAGTCCTTGTTCCAGTTTTAATACACAGTCATACTTTGAATCTTCTTTCATGGAATACTGTTACAACTTGAGGCCTACTTCAAATTTACAGCAAGTTTCAAAGTTTAGGCCCGATGATAGGCAGTTCACAGAAATAACAATGCATTTAAGGTCTTTGTTGTCAATATGATGAAAGAACAATTGTGAGAATATACTTACTTTATACTTCCTAAAGTGTAGGAATTGAAAATATTTTATTAAGGCAACAGGGTAGTATTAAAAGAGAAACAGAAGTGGCGGAAAGCAGTGTGTTATGAATAACATCCAGCTCAACAGACATACCATCCCGTGACAGTGATTGACATATGGGAAATCAATTACTCATAAAGGCTGAAGCAACAAGACTAAGTCTCTACAGGCAGGCTAGTGGCTCAATGAGGTTATATTTAGGCACAGCTGTGTCTTGAGCTAAATGCTAAGTTCACCATCTTCAGTGTAGCCTGATAACATGCTAACATCTGCTAATTAACACTTGGCTACAGCTGTGGTTCATTGTAATTTCACTGGTTTTCAAATGTTTGTGAATGAACCGAAGTATTTAACAAATGAAGATGTTGTTCGGATGATGTCGTTGTGTGAAGGGATCAGCAAATATTTTCAGTTCCATCTTCAGGAGTGCAAGAATCTTTTTTTTCATGCTAATTCATCCCATAGTTGTCTGTAAAGTATCGTGGGCGTAAAGGAAAAGTCAGATTATTTCGTATGTCTTCGGTGATCATCTGAAAACGATGAACACCTCTAAAGATGCTTTGCCCATCCTTGATATAGATGTTGAGATTGTTTACTGAACAAGTTAAAACTTGCTGGTGGCGCTAGAGTAGGTTTAACAGTAGGTAGCCAGTATAAGATTCATCCTGTGTGGATCATGAATGTCAGTCTACCAAATATCTGTTAAGATATTTCAGTCTGGACCGACATGGTGAATTTGGTGAATTTGGTGATCAACAGACCAACATTACCAACCCTAAAAACATGCAGCCAGCGCAGCTCAGAATACCGCCTTAAATTGGGGAATAAATAAAGACAACAGTACATTAATCAGTAAACTAACTATGTTTGAAATTTGTGCTTGAGGCAAAAATGTGCTTCTCCTTTTTGAGAAAAAGAACACTGCTTAATGAATGAAGATTAGAAGTACTGTATAGATGATTCTCCACTTAATGTACTCTTCTTTTATCTACAGCGAAGGCTCCTTTTAATTTCTGTGATGCAGAGATCTTCGTGCAGTCTCAAACCTACTTGAGTTCAAAATGGGTCAGCCAGTAGGGATTCACATGCAGATTACATTTCTAGGACACACAGTTGCTTCTTGTAATTTTGGCCATGCTTGAGTTTCTGCCCTTTAACTGAGCTTGAGCTACATTAGCTTGTTAGCCTCTTTAATATATGAAAAGTGAGCTGTTTGTTTGAAAGCAATTACCCCGTCTTGTTCATAACTATCTGCGAAGAGGAGCCATGGCTCTGCCTTCGATCCGAGAGAGCCAATTAGTGCTTGGGCTACAGAACAGTTTATTTTGGAAAACTCCCAGACTGTGCAGGTGCATTGTTGTATTTTCGTAATCTGCAGAATAAGGAGAAAAACACTTAGTGAGAGACAGTGAAGAGGATGGGGGATCATGTGATGGAAATTCCCTGTGGGACCTTCATCGCTCTGAATGTCAGCTTGCTTGGAGGATATGAAAACGGTTTTGCATTGTTGATTTTAATATAGGAAATGCAGTGTTGTGTAGTATACTGACAGGTTTTGCAACGTGATTCGCTGCTTTCTGACTTTGTGACATTAATTCGATGCACGCAGCTGATCCAGTTAGATGAAAACTTTTGACATTTTAACCCTTAAGAAAAGTCAATACTTAGAATGACTTTCTTCTCATCTTATCAGTTATCAGCTTGTAGTACCTGGTTCTTTAGTAGTTATGTATTGCAGTCAAATACAAGGCTCTGGGAATAAATCCCACTTTCATTAAGGTCTTAATGTTCATTTTTGTTTTAAATGTTTTAGAGAAGCATTGATTCACCTTTATGGTCATTTTGGAAGCTGCTGTTTGTGGCACTGTTGAGTTTTATTGCATTATACTGAAAGGTGTTAAGAATATTTATCCCATAGGTGATATGGTTGGTAGGTAGGATTTATTGCAGTTTCTTTATTAGACTATATACGTTTCAACAAAGCATTCTGAACAACTTAGCAATAACATTATATACACAGTGTTATTTAATTAACAAAATGTTAACTTTTGCTTCACATTTGCTCGTCAAACACAATGCTACGGAAAGCATTTACCGTATTTCTGCATGATTCTGCAAAGGTTTGCATTTTAGTGGGATTACAGGAGCTGCAGTAAATCCTGATCCAGCCTGTCTTGTTTCAGTTTTGTACCGTCTATGAATCTTCCTAGCAGAAATGTCAAAGGGAGCAAAAAACAAAAGGAAAAGAATTTTTACACTTCAGAGCCACGTAAAACAGACATAGAGGCCAGCAATTCCAGTCAATATGCGCTACTACACACTGACTCATCACCTGGCCCGCATCTCACCAGTCTCCCTAATTGCCACTCCACCTACCTGGCACCTCGGAAGGCAAACTATATGATATACTAGGTTTGTTGTAATCAAATGATGCTTGTTTCATCGGACCCTTTTGCTGGAGTTATTATAATGGGACAGCACAATATAATGGGATCACTCTAGTCTTGAACCTGTTGTATTACTGCATTCATGATTTGCGGTCTAATTGATGCATTTTATGTTTCTGTTACCATTTTTAGTTCCATTTTTTTATGTCTACAGCTGTTTTTTTTTTTCTTTGTGAGGATTTTTCCTTGTCAGCTTAGATAGCTCGGCAGTGTGTCGGGAGGTACTGCTGATGTAAAGCACTTTCAGACATTCAATGTGGTAATGGGCTTTACAAATATACTTCCCTTGACTTGAATAATCATCATCATCATGCCTCCTCTGCAAATGAGTTGCCTGTTTGTTTGACTAAATGAATACCAACCACACTTATTTCCTCAGTCCAATTAAAACAGAATCCTTATCCATAAAATTAGCATAACATTGTTTTAGTTCGTAGTTCATGTGAAAATAAAATGAGTGAGGTTTTGATGCTTGGTTTTCATGTTCCTTCACTTTGAAATCAAATCCTGCTGATAAAATTAAACCATTTGGCTCATTTAAAAATAAAACCTTCAAACGTCTGAGTAACTTTCATGGATACAAAATGAACAATCAGTTATAGTGTTTTATGTGTTTTGTTACTGTAGGTTGAATAAATTTAGAATGACCTGACAGCAGAGACAGTGCAAAAGACAGTGATTTGATGATGAA
>JBAJHX010000049.1:8580522-8593780 GCA_037176925.1 Amniataba percoides | reverse complement strand
AACACTGCTGCACTAATGGGATGGGGGATCATACTCTCCAGGCCAATTTAATATCAGACATAGAAAACTAAATTATCTGATGGAATAAAATTTGGGCATATTAAACAGGATTGCAATTCACCAGTTGCAACTTTTTGTAATGAATTATTTGCTTAGTCTTATATATTTAGTTTGACATGTAGACCATTAGTTTAAAAAAAAAAAAACAAAAAAGCACACACAAACCAAAAAAACAAGCAAACAAGCAATTTAAATTTGTTACCTTGCGCTCTGCAAAATTGTGCATTTTTAACTATTTTCTGACAGTTCATAGACCAAAAATTAGACCATACTTTTGTTTTCTTTTACAAGTTACTCATCCCTAACTATTTCTAGCCACTCTTACCTATTAGTGCCCAGTATTTGAGCTCAGTAATTAAATTAAATTAAAATAATCCCAGTTTTACATTTGTGAGAATGTCACTTTTAGCGAAACGTACCAAAATATATCAGTCATTAACTAACATTTCATGCGGGATCATTACAGACATCATTCTGCCTGTTTGCTCCAGTCTGCCTTCACTACTCTTCGTCGTCTTCTCACCTCTTGTCGCTTTATCACGCTGTGTGGCCTCTCTCGCCTTGACCTCAGGTGTTTGTTGTGTGTGCTCACACTTGTGGCTGTACATTAACATTCACACAGTCTTGCTCATGCATAATATAGAGCTGGATTTTGGGCCCATTTAGCCACACTTCTTAGTCCACTACAGGAACAGTGACTGCCCCTTTGGGAAATTCTGCAGGAAACAAGTGAAGCTTTGTTCTAATTAAGCACAGAAGTGTTCAGGCCATACCTCTGTCCATGTCAAACAGAAATCTGTCTTTTTTCCTCTGGACTTTGATTAAGTGCACTGAGAGACATTCCATTTATCTTGCAAGTCAGCATGTGTTCGAATAATTTTTCAGAGAATCTTAAATATAATTTCTCCCAAGGTACATTGGCAGCTCGGCATCCGTTCTTCCTAACTGCTGAACATTAAGTGAATAATTGCTGTGCTGGCTGGATTTTATTTCTCTTGAAAGGATGGGAAGACTGCAGGCAAAGGGAAGTGTCCATGTTTTTGGTAATAGGGTTGCTGGAGCCAAAAACTGGAACAGTCTGTTTCTTGATGTGCATTACTTTCTGCAGATCTCCTGTACCTACTTCCTACTTTGAATCGCAGTAAAATTATTCATGTATGTGCAAAGATGTAGGTGTTTCCACATACGGGCAAGTAAAATAGTGGCTGCTGTTAACCTGGACCACTTACAGCTTAAGTGTTTTAACTGCTGTTGTCCTCTGCAGTTTTACATTTAATACCTGTAACTGTTAAATAAAATAATTATGCAAGTGCATCTGGTGTTAGATTCTCAGTCCTGGAGGACGGCAGACACAGGATCACAGTCCAGTAGATGCCACACTTTGATACGTCTACACCTGCAGGTCCAAGTTTTGCTGAAACAGTGTGTTTCTGCATTTAGACAGGGCTTCATTTATCATGTTGCCAAGTTTCTCATTTTGTAATTTGCATGTTTTTTTTCTCTTGTAGTTTCACTGGAAGTGGAGATCACACCAAGTCAGGGTGAGATTAGTCTTGGAGAGTCCAAATTCTTCATGTGTGAAGGTAAGTTTAGCAAACTGTCTCAACTAGGAATGCCTGAATTTGTGCCTTTCAAACTTCAAACATGTTTGTATTCTTGTAAAAATATAGCCCAAAGTATTACAGAGAAAAGATGTCAACAGAGACAGAGGGTGTTTTGTCTTTATATTCTTATACAAACAGCAAAGTAATTTTGCTGACATATCAAATCAATTTCACTTTGAAAAAACTAATTTGGTACTTCTCAAAAAAGCATTATGAGTTCTCAGCTGCACAGATATTCTCTTCTCTAGAAAAATGGTACTCAGACAAAATACAAATAATAAGATAATACTGAATCCTAAGTATTTAGCATTACCAACCACACAATCCTAATCTATAATATTATATTGTGGGCTATCGTCATAACTTTTAATGACATCTTGGTGATTTAGTGGTCCAGATTGCGTACATATCCGTGTTGCTTAAATGTCCTGATTATTGATCTAATCAATGATTGACCCTTGTTGCATGACCTTCTTTAATGTTCTGTGTTTCCTGTTTCCTATCACATCTGTTCAAGATGACGTAAGACCTTTTTTGAGAACAACCTACAACATCCAGCGTGTTGGCACTGGTGAATTTCACTGCGTGCAGTTTAGAGAACAGTTTTCTAACTTGCTACTCTTTACATTGCTCTCAGTTGTAGGTGTTGCCAAGCACATAGACTGGTTTGGACCGAACGGGGACAGGATAGAACCGAACAGACAAGACATAACAGTAACCCGTAATGATGAGTCATCGTCCACCCTCACACTATATAAAGCTGGAACTGAAAATGCAGGGACATACAAGTGTGTCGCTACCAACGGAGACGATCAAGGGGAGGCAACCGTCAAAGTGAAAATCTTCCGTAAGTATTTTTCTCACCCTACGCTCTCCAAATTATTGACTGGTATGAGAACAGAAGGAAAAAAATCCTGTTTATTGAACTCAGAGTATTTTATTGACTGCTCAAGGGCAACACATTACTCTTTTTCTTTTCAAGTGAGGATGGATTTTTCATCAGTTCAATAAACGGTCGGAAGACCATTAGAGGGCTGCTTAATGATCCTGTCTGTTGTGCAGTTCTTGTGAGTAATGGCTTTTATTTTCCATGAATGCCAAGCATCAGCAAATGTCCATCAGAGATGAAATCCTTTCCCAAACAGAACTTTTCCTGTTATTTCTGTTCTTATTTTAGGTTATTATTAGAGGTGGTCACCCATGTAGACATTGCATATTAAAATCAATACACGGTGTCAATCACAAAATAAAACTGCAGTTTCATTTTTTTCTTTTAGCAGTCTCTTAAGATGAGCTTTTGCTGTGGCCCAGTAAAAGTTAGGAACTTTGTTAGGAAATTTGTGTTTTAAACAGGAAAATGGATTGTAGACATACACGTACTGTATGTGCTATGTTTGAATGTGAAGCACCTCATGGACTGATCTTTTTGTGAACTCTTGTTGTTTCATTAAGCAACTGTCAATTTCAGAGCAGTTCTACACAACTTCAGTCAAAGAAAATAAAAGCAGCTGCAGTTTCACCTCTTGTGCCCCATTCAGGCAATGACAGTTACAGCTGCTGCTTTATGTTTCTAAAGTCACTGTTTTATCTGTGTTTGTGTTTTAAAGTTTCACATTTAGATGATGCACAATATGATAAGAAATGTCCTCATATGTTCAGCCTTGATGAGATACCATAGCTTTATAGTTGGGAAGGTGAATTTTCACTGTAACATCTGCCCTGAGTCAAATCTGAAAGGCAGTGTTGGCACTTTCTTCCATGCCATGTAGATCTCCCAGCTAATTCCAATTATTTTAACCACTTAGTTAGTTTTAGAAAATACTGTAGATTAGAACAGCTTCATTTCTGGTAACATAAAAGTATTGAGTCAGGGGAGATTTATTTAGAGAGATAATAAGCTTGGAGTTACGTACTATAAAGTGCTGTTTGATAAAGCAAGATAGAAGAAAAGTTTTTTTCAAAGTAGTTACAAGGAAGTTGAATGGTTAAAGCCATAACATTTTAACCTTTGCTTATAAAGGTTCAGAATGGGACTATTATGTATGTGTAAGACTGTGGTGAGGTGTGATGGAGAAATAAACTTTCTAATTTTCCAGATTTTTACAGGAATTGACACAAAATCACAAGCTTGATTTTTTTTAAACATATCCTGTTGTGTGTGTAATAATAATTAAAAAAAATGCTTACAATGTCTGTGAATAAAAATGTATTCTTTACCAACAGTCAAACTAAGTGAAGAGGATGGAGTTTTGATGAAACTCATGCTGTAATACCAATGAGTAAAATGTGTTTTGCATGTCAATTTCCAGAAAAAATCAGCTTCACAAATGCACCATCACCCCAGGAGTTCACCGAAGGAGACAATGCCAACATTGTCTGTGATGTCATCAGTATGCCTCCACCCGCTGTCTTCTGGAAATATAAAGGAGCAAAAATCCAGATGGTAAAAGACGGTAAGAGTTCTCTGAACGTCGTACAGATCATATTTCTAATTCACTTAATGTGGTAGATAGCTCCTGTCAACCACTCTAACTTCTTAATATTCCAGAGTAGTTAGTGATTTGTTCAACCCTAAATCTCAGACAAACGTTTACTAATGGATATGATAGACATAATAGTTTTCAAATAATGTTTAATGTTAGGTTTGCACAGCTTTTGGTATAAAATCCCTTTGAATTGTGTTCCTTCTTTGTATTGCTTTCAAAAATGAAAATTGCAGTCTTCGGTTGGAAAATCAGGGGACTGTCTAGGTTGTCATATAGTCTGATGTATGACTACCCAGCCATGCATACATATTGCAATAATGTAATATGGCTAGAACATGAACTTCAGAGTATCATCATTGTTATGTTGCAGTTTTGTAGAGTCAAGATTTGAGGAAAAACTCTTATGACAACCAAACTAAGGAACATTTCAGACCAATAGTCCAACATAAAAGCAAAACTGAAAATGTGACTAATTTATTGCAACTGTAATGGACATAGACTGAGATACTATACGACTATGTAGTCAAAATATAACAGGGAGACCAAGCTCTAATGGTTGTGGGGATCTTGTTATAAACTTGAAATTGTTGATGCTTTTGTTGCCATTCTCCTCTGGGCTTTATCCTGAGCTTTGACAGGAAAAATTAATTTGGTTTTGAATTTGAAAATACAATTGATTCTCTGTTATTCACCCCTGACACTGAGCAATGTCATAATGTGTACAATATTGTTGGTATTGCTCACTGGGAAATAATAACAAAAGCTGGTGTGTGGGTTGTAATAGTATTTTGAATTACAGCGTGATTAAATTTATTCGGTTCACATTTCATCTCAAACTGGGGGAGTTCTTGTGGGCTTTGGCCATGTTTCTCTTTTTCTGGAGCCAGTGGAAGGGGTGCTGGGCATGTTCACAGATATGAATTTGATGAAGTGGAAATTACATATAATCTGTGTCCAAAAAGAGTTGTATTTTCAATAGTTTTTAATGTAACAATATTCCCCGGTCGGGCAAAAATATTGCATATTCCTTGGACTAATGGAGCTTGAAGAAAATGCATAAATTTAACATTAGGTTTGTTGTAGTAATGCAGATATATTAGTGACTAAATCAGACATCAGTGTTAAAATGTTGATAAGTTGTCAGCCAAATATATCAAAGTGAAACTTTGCTATGGTTGACTAATTCAAACAACAATTTTCTTTATTTATGATCTTTCATTATAACACTGGGTAGCTCTCTTGGAAGAACTATAGCAGCTGTATATCATCAAATACTTGTGTGACTTGTGCCTAATTTGAACTTGTCAAATATAAAACACACCGGACAATGCATTAATCTTCTGCTTCCTCTCAGTTCGGTTTAAAGTACTGGGCAACAATCACCTTCAAATCCGTGGCATAAAGAAGACAGATGAGGGCTCATATACCTGTGAGGCTCGCCTCATGACTCGCGGTGAGATTGATCTGCGGGTCATCAATGTCGTCGTGAACGGTGAGTAGCCTTCTCTCTCTCGCACTGTTTCCTCTTCCTTTTTGTTCATATGCGCATGTTTTTGTGCGGCAGGTGTCCCATGACGCTTAAATAAGCTGCAGATCCTTAGAGGCGACCGGGCTCAGCATCAATGTGGAAACAGTTGCCCAGAGCAACCGCGTATCAAAGATGTTCCATGCTAATGAAGTCTGTTTCCTGCAACTTCTGAGCCTAGCAAATGAGTGTGCTTAAAATAAGTGTTCTGGATTTGTCACTGCTTCTGTCTTCATTTCACTCCTATCTACAGTATCTATGTTTCTATCTGCCTATGTATGTAGGTATGTATGTATGTGTGTATGTATGTATCTGTCTGTTTATGTTTCTGTATTTATTTGATTTTTTTTTTTCTATGTCTGTGCCTCAGTGCTTCCGACCATCAGGGTATGGCAGTCAGAGGTGAATGCCACAGCAGACGTCGGGCAGCCTGCCATGTTGACTTGTGCTGTTGATGGCTATCCCGAACCCATGGTGACCTGGACAAGGTAAAACTCTGCGAGCAACCGGAGAGACAAATCCTTTCAACATTTGCTGTGGCACTTGTCAGATGCCAGAACATTGCCCTTATTATTTAGGTTAGACATACACGTCACATTTTCAATCTCGGAAGTAACTTCAAGGTGTAGTCTGCAATCATAGAGAAACAGAACAAAGTGCTAATGGACTCTACTGGCTATATTGGTATGCTGGCATGCTAACATATGCTAGTTGCCACTTAGTGTGGCTGAAACTGGGAATGTCATTTAATTTATCCTTAAAGTTCTCGCAATTTATCCTGAGGGGACATAATTATCTGGCAGTCCTTCCAGTATGTGAGTTGGGCTTTTACTAACCATATATGAGCTGATATTGTCTTAGAAATGAGTTTCTCCTACATGCTCACAGTTGCCCATTGGTTGTGTTTTCAGTAGCTTCTAAAGAACCTTATTTCAAGGAGTCACTTTCCCTCTGCAATAAGAATTGAGCATGACATTCATTAAAGCATTTCCATGTTACGACCATGGGTGTCTATAATACAGCAGGACTACATGGAAAATGTAATTTTCCTCAGTAACCTTAATAGCTAACTATGCATTATTTATATTATTATATAAATAATATACTGTAAAGAAAAGTGTTTCACTGATACAGAATAGATCATAACCTGCTGGTTCAGTTTGTTGTTAATGAATCATTACACTACTTGGACTGAATCTCCTTATCAAAACGAAGAAAATGAGGTTTGTTAGCTAGCTGGCAGGGATGGTTTTGGCCACTTCACCAGTTTACCTCCATCAGACCGAAGGCCAAAGTGGTTGTTAGACACTTGAGAATATTTGGGATATTCTACTAACTGGTTTATTCATTGCAACTGGATACTTAATCACAGGGTATCAAAGGTGCATGTAAACAGTGAAACCTGAAGACTGAAGTGTCATCAATAGCCACATTATTCTGTGTGTCTGAATACAGCCATTGATATGCTTCTGCTTTGTTAGACCTGTTTATCTTGTTTCCAATACCGCGGGTAGCTGTGTGGATGACTTAGATACGGGAGACATAAAGTACAAATGGCCTAGGAGCTACTGTTGGCCTTGTTCTGTAGTATTTTGCTGTCCTTGGTATAATGTCTTATATTTGTGAGGTTAGATGGCACCGACAGCCTGTTGAAAGCTGCATTGTGAGTGATCACAGACAGTCAGAGCTCAAAGAACATTATCTCTTTTACATGGCTGCCAGTGGTGGCAAACAATTTGCACTCCACTAGGACAAAATAAAAAATACACGAGCAATCATTTAAATTGACTCTTAACACTAAATGTCAAAAGGCTTACAGATGAAAAACATAATCTCCCTCATTTTCGAAAATATTTTCTGCTCTGAGATTTTCAGCTTTCACTTTTTCTTTTTTTTCATCATTAGACCTTTACTTCATCACTTCAACTTTGTCATTCAAGAATGTGGAAGCTAATTTCCCGAAGACCGAAGGGTCATGATTAGGAAACATTCTTTTAAAGAAAAGCAGGTAACGTGGTGCGGTTTAAGAACACTGCTTAAAATAGATTAACGCTCAACACACTGCTTTCCACAGGAACGAAGCGGTTCTCGAGGCAGGGGAGAAGTACAGCTTTAATGAAGATGGCTCAGAAATGACAATAATGGATGTAACGAAGCTGGATGAAGGAGATTACACCTGCATCGCCAAGAACAAAGCTGGAGAAAGTGATCAGGAACTCAGCCTGAGAGTGTTTGGTAAGACAAAACGTTTTATATACATACACAAACTGAAGTGACAATATAAATTGGTCCAAGTGTGTGGGAATGAGGTATAAGTGTATGTAGGAGGGGGAAGAACAATAGTATGGTTATGTGTCTGTTTTCTAAGGGATACAAGATGAGGTGTTGTTTCAGTGTGGGCCGTGGTTGTTTCATGTAAGGCTGAAGCTTAAGGATTTAGAAAACTGGCCAAGTGGGATGAGCTCAGCTGAACTGTTTGATGTCTTTTTCTTTTTTCTTCACTTTTGCCCACTAGGTTGTGGCCGTCTTTATTTTGTAACATAACAAGGCCCATAAATTCAATCACAAGCACGATATCAGATCGTGTAGTCACGTCATTTAAATGTACAATGAGTCAGCTGGTGCAGTTTGTTTTCTTAAACAACAAAGGTGGCTGTGGTCCAGTTCTTCAACCCTCAACGGGTAAACAGTTGCCATAAAATTACTGAAGACAGCTTTCAAAGCGCATTGTTTACCTCTTTAGCAATATTTACCTCATTATCTCGAAGACTTTCTCACACTCACAAAGCTCAGGCTTCCTTACATCGGTGTGGAAAAAGCTGCAATCATGCATTTCCTTGTAAGCTCCCCCTTCTGAATATGAAATCTGTATAAATGTATAAATGGTCATGTTTGTTTTTCCCTGGTCCTTATTGTCAATTCTTGAATATTGCATCATTACCAAGTCTGTTTCTTGGAAGTCTGTTTTCTTCTTATATATTACATTTGTACAGCTTCAGCATTGTACATATTTCCCTATAACATTATTTAGTTATGACCAAATAAGCAACATTTAAAGGTACTCGTTGGGGAAAAGCATTCTGGAGGCCAGTTTCGACAGGATTTATTTCTCAAGGAGAGATGGGGTGATTTTAACATTGCCTGCACCTTTTTTTAAAAAAATTATTATATAATAATTTTTCACCCCCACCCCAGTAATAATCACAGTCCAAAATTATCTGGTGTTTTTTGGCAATCTCTGATCCTCCTGTAATTTAAGCGCTGTCTGGATCAACGTCCTTGTATTTTAAAGTGGATCTTAATTTTTCCTCTGTGAAGAGACGTTTGTCCTTCTACGTTTTTCTATCAACTCAGTGTGAAATCTGACCTTTGAATAAGAATGGAAGTCAAAAATAAAGTAAAAAATCTTTTTGCTATAATGTAAACATGCTAAAACCAACACAATTCCTTATTTGGTAGCCAACAAGATGACAGATGGTTTTACTCGTTTGACTTTGTGCTGCTGAATGTCCAAATCTTTTAACAGGGTTAAAATTCATATGATTTGAGTGCCATCAGAATGGGTCTTTAGGTATTATTTTTTAGGATTGAACATCCAGTTTCACCACACGTGGATGTGTTTTGGTCAAATTGGTTGACTGTGCTGGCAACATAAGCTAACCACCTCTCAACTGTCATTTAATTTGGATTCAGATGTTGTTAAATTCTGATATCTGACAGTGCCTCTCTCCAACTCAACCTCACCCACTTGAAACAAGTAAAAAGAACAGGGACAAAAAAGAGATGCAGACATCGCTCATGTCTAGAAACCAATGCAGCTTTCTTTTCAACAAAATGCTGTGTTCATGTACAAACTCGAAGCAAGATTCTGATTGTGAAAACTGATTTTCAGAGCCTCTAAATGGGGCTACAGTGAAATTATTAAAGCAATAGTTTGAGCCGTGAAAATCTTTGCACTCTGAAGAAAATATGTTATGCGTTTATATCTTTGAAGAAATGTGTGCATGACTGTCAGTGTGAAGCTGTGGTAGCAGCAAGATTTCTTTCTTTCCTCTGCTTCTCTCCAGCATGAACAAAATACTGAAGTTTATATTCAGTTTCTAGACAGCAGCAGAGCTTTTTTGAGGCACCGTGCACCTGCAAAATACTCAAAGCAGCTCCGCTCGCCTCACTTAATGACAAAAAACATCAGTGTGGTTACTGTTATTGAAACTGCTGGCTGTTGTTCATTTGTTTGTGCTGGATCCTAGCAATGGTTTCAATGTTTTAACAATGAACGAGAATCCGAACGTGGATCAAAGTTAAAATAGCAGATATAGTCCATTTAAAAAAATGACTATCAGCTCTAATTCCAATCCTGCCAGTTGGTTTGTGACACACCTGGCTGCGAATACAAATTGTTGCACATTCAAATATGTCCTTATTGAGAAATGAAAACACAGCTGTGCCTTGTTTATTGAATAATTATCAATAACATAACAGAAAAAAACTGGAAAAAGCAGCAAAAAATTGTAAATTATATGTTCCATATTGAATAGGCTGACATTTAGCACATGTATTGCTTGATCCATGCATTCATTTGTCACGGTGTGGAATGAGAAATACAAAGAACACAGTGTAATGCTCAACCTCATGCTTCAGAAGTAGCTCCTCCTTTCGCTCTGCTCATGCCACAGTTGTGGCCCCCTGCTGTGCTTTCAGGTTAGCTTAGGTGCACTGTAACATGACAGTTCTCTCAAATGTAAACAGAAATGAAGACCGGCTGCTTTGAGATAGCTTAAATAAATTATTACCTGAATAAAGTTTGGATCCTCACACGGTTATCGCAACTTTGCCGCTGCTGGGACAGAAAAAGCTTAAATACAGTTTTGCTGCCATAAAAATCCCTCTCACCTGTCAAGCTGCTGATCCTCATCCCTGCTTTGAAGTCGTCCCAAATCCACAGTTGCTCTTTTATTCATTGTATTTGTGCTACCAAACCACCTGGCTGTCTTGTTGTGCAAGTGCGGTTCTGACGACTCTGTGTTCGCATTTACAGTCAAACCTAAGATCACGTACATCGTAAACCAGAGCACTTCAGAGATGGAGGAGCAGGTAACTCTGACTTGCGAGGCGTCGGGAGATCCAACTCCCACCATCAGCTGGAGCTACGGTGAGCACGTCTTCACAGAAGGAGAGCAGGTAAAATACTAAAGGCAGAATGGGTGACAATAGAAACTAAATGTCTAAATCTGTGGTGCTTGAGAGCCGGTGTCCTGCAAGCACTTTCCCTCCTGGAGTTATTGAGCTGATGTTATTGTTATATTATATGTGTCCCAGCTGCACACTATACAAAACAATCTCACCTTTTTAAATAACTAAACTAAAACCACTTTCTGGATGCTATAAAAAAGAAAAGAATAATGTTGGTGTATTGTCTCCGGTGGCTGCACAGAGAGTGATTAACATAGAAATAAATCCATGAAAGCATTTAGTTTTATACTTCTAAATGGGAAAGTGGTGATACATTTCTGAAGTCGCAGTTTGACTGATCAGTGAATCTCATGCTTCAGTTCCCATATGTACAAAATGAAGAAGAACATTTTTTGTACACTTTTTATAGCATACTTTAATATACATTACTGTGTGATGTGAAATTGGGACACTCTGACTAGTAGCCACCAGGGAGGAACACAAACCTGCAGGATGCTGGTGTCTCAAGGAGAGGAATTGAATACCTTTGACCTAAATTCAAGAGGTATATTGATCATGTTCAGGTGGGGAACTTCTGCAGTCTCAATGCAAAACAAGCTCTCGGTACCACTCAACAAGCTCTCGGTACTGCTGATTATTTCCCCTAAATTAGCAGCTCATTTGAGATGGCCCAATGGATCTTGTGTAATTAGCTTAGCGATACCCAGCCAGTAATTTGGAGTACACTCAGATATGACTTGAGTTTTCCCAAATGTCAAGAAAATCTGCATCAGAAACCCAATTATAACATTCCCAAAAATAAGCATGCAATTTGAGGCAATAATTAAACTTTGTCTGCTTCTTATTGTACAGTGTTTGCTAGAATGAGCACTTGGATGATCAAGTGTTTGTTTAGCATTTTCAATCACTCTTGTCATTATTCTCCTCATGCCAGTGATTGAAAAGTGCCTATATTAAAACGTTATAACGTTTATCTGTTGATGTTCTGCAACCATCTTTTAAATTTGTTTTGGCACTTCATCGGTTAAGGACTAGCCTTATACCTACCATTACATCCTTGAAATCCTTTAGATAATGTCTTATAAAATATTCCACATGCAAACCATCAAAAACGATGAATACCTGATTGGTATTCTTGTGCATCTATTGCCCACATGGCCTGATTCTTCAAGGTCTTGGTGTCTTGCTACAGTTGAGAGGTAATGAGGGGGGAAATGCTTCAGAGAGATACTGTAGTTCATGGAGGAATTCTGGAGCCAGTCCATTACATGCACTACATTTTCTTCCTACAGGCACATCTAAACAGGATCTATCAGGTATGAAATCCGCGTGGCACAGAAATGTACTGGAGTAGTGTTGCAAAGTATGCCTCCAGCTTTGACAAAACCCCCCACAGAAATCAAATAATCCCCTTTTTCATTGAAAATTTCCCAGCTGTTTCTTGAAAACCCCAAGGAATGATCTCATCAGAGTTCACGAAATTGATTCGACTGCTGCATGCTTCCCAAACATAGCCTGAACACTTCACTGATCTCGTGATAGAGGAGCTTATCTCACAAGATCAGATGAAAACTTGTTTAATAACATAATAAAAGGGAACTGCCATTTCTGTGTCGCTGTTGCCTGATCATTGTAAAACTTTCCATCACAGCATGAGGTTGCCTGGATTCAAGCCCAGCTCAGTCTGTCTGTCATCTCCATCGTACTGTAGATTGTCTCGCGTTCATGTCGGTATCACTTGAAAATCGAGGGTAAAAGTGCTCCACCTAAAACGTATCTTTTCAGTGTCAAACACTCACCCCCTGCAGACGGAAATAAGCGAATATGAGTGTTTGGAACATACTGATCATAGAGGTGGCAAGTGGAGAAGTGGATTATGCTACAAGAAGAGGTTTAATGGGCATTTTTCCAACTGTGAAATTCTTCGTAATGACATGATTTCAAGCAGGCTGCAGCCACTGCGCTCCATGAAAATGGAAGTGTAAACTTTTTACAGCCACCTGTCAAACCTACAGGGCTGAGTGTTTGATATTCAAAAATAGGTTTTAAGGGGAGCTTCACTTCACTTCAAGTGCAAAACAAGCTACCACCACATGATGCACGTCACGACAGGCCTATATTTTTCTTTGTAAACCCACGCGCCCACAGTGGAGAGGCACACTGGCACACATGGACGCACCGCCCCGCAACAGTTTACACCTTTGTCCTATTACCCAGTGAAGATGTCCCCTGAGAGGCAGCATTTCTTGCAGAACACACCTCCCAGCTGCTGTACCTTGACTTCCTCTTCTGTCAGTGACAGATCGTCTTTTTCTGTCATAATGGCTGAGGAGAGACTCGTCAGAGAGCTACAGTAACACTCACAGCTCTACATCCCACAGTCTCACCAC
>JBAJHX010000049.1:8566088-8580422 GCA_037176925.1 Amniataba percoides | reverse complement strand
AGCATTTCTTGCAGAACACACCTCCCAGCTGCTGTACCTTGACTTCCTCTTCTGTCAGTGACAGATCGTCTTTTTCTCTGGTCTAAAAGCTGTCATAATGGCTGAGGAGAGACTCGTCAGAGAGCTACAGTAACACTCACAGCTCTACATCCCACAGTCTCACCACTGAGTGTCGTAAAAAGACATCGCCTGGCCAGCTATACTTTCAGTGTGAAGACTGACTCTACAAGGAATAAATAACACTTGAGACTTTGGTAATTGGTTATTACCACAAAATAAGCAACTACACCTACAGCTGTAACTACAATCTATTTTATCCCCATTTTCTGCACAGCATAGTCCCGTTGACGTGCAGCAACATGGCTTGTCACATGACGCATTTCATGTGACGCACAGCTGTGCAGTGGTGGCAGTGTGTTTTGCACCTTAGTGCAGTACGCTTCATGATCTGTAGCATCTCTTCACAGCTGTCTTCAAAGAAATGATTAGCAGCCCTACTCAGTGACTGTAGAAACTGAAGGAGTAGATGCACATTGCTTACATTTTCCTTCATAGTTCAGCAGGGGAACTGATTTCCATGGTGGGGCTCTAATGAATCACAAGGAAACGGCTGCTAATTGTTTGATTGTCTTTGTGTTTGCTCATCTGATGTCTGTCTGTCATGCTGCCTGTAATCATCATAACAGCTGTATTTCATCTAGAATGGGTGTGACAAATGAAACAACATTCGTTTGGGGTGGACACGGTGCACTGAAAAAAAAAAAGCGGCAGCTGTTAATTCACTGTTCAACTTAAAGGACGTCAAGTGCAGGATTTTCTTATGAATATATTCACGTGAGATATTTGCATCATCAGAATACCAGTACAGATCTGTACTGTGCCACTTTAGATGTGTGGTGATGAGCAGACAGAATTAATTAGCAGTTTATTTAAATGTGTTTCCACTTTGATGGCTCCCTTGTTGGTCAGTGGCTTTCATTTCTTTTGAATACTACTGTGCATCGAGTACATCAACTTTTTTTTTTAAGGCAGAACACTGTGATCTTAAAATGTTTATGATTTATTCCCATATAGTATTTTATTTTCTCATCAGTGATGTTTTGTTCATTATTAGACACAAAATTCAGCATCACAAGAGAAAAGAGGATTATTGGAGTAATGTGAGGAATCCCAACTAGAGTGCAACATTTCCTCTAGTTGTTGCAGACACCTGAAGAACAGACATGACAAAGATCTGTTTATCTTTGCAAACAAAGAAAACGTAATCATCAGCAGTAGTTTTACCACAACAACAGTTTATTGATTATTCACTTCAAATGTAAAAGGAATAATACAGACTCAGAAAGCATTTGTAAGGAAGACGAGCTAGAATAAAGCCTTTAACAACTCCAAAAAGATTTCTGTTTCGGGTTTAGGTGCCCTGTGGACTTTTATTGTAAACAAAGTTGTTTACATTGAGTGTTATTCATCAAAACACATTGTGTGTATTCTTGAGGTATTGCAAATGTGTTGAATTTGTTTCCTTCCTCATAAAAATATTTGCTAAACCAAATTTTCCCCAGTAGTACCTGTACTGTTTACATCCATGTTTACTGCTGGCCTCTGGTTGCCTTGACAACAAGATGTGGTGCAAACATGTAAAAGAATTACTCTATAGGAACTCCACAGGGTGTCTTTAATCTAAATACCCAGTATGTAATAATCTATTGCTATACATACAAATATATATACAAATACACACACACACACACACACACACACACACACACACACAAAGAATGGAAAGCAAAGGGTTAAGATTTTAAAGAATTTTCAGCTTTCATGTGAGACCTTTGATGCAGCAGACAGAGGAGACAGCTCTGTATATTGCACCATGTTTGAGCTGAATGATCAGCATGAAGACATATGCTTTTATTTCAGTCTTGTAAGAATCCACAAGTCTTCATTACAGCTGATATTCTGCGACAGATTAGTCGTCGCTTGTCGTTTTTTTTCGAGGAAATCGCGTCTGGCTTCGTTTGACTCTGCCTCCTTTTTGCTGTGGTCTCGGGTTTTAAAGGTTAACGCGGGGAGAAACAAATTCATTCTGAATATCCTCCCACACAACCTCCTCAGTGTCGGCAGACAAAAAGCATTGTCCGATAACTGTGAGTAAAGAGGTGCACAGTGTGAGGATTGAGGGAGATTATCGCACCACACAATGGAAAAGCAGTGCTACAGTACATAAGAAAGACCGGATAAAAGGAGTACTTTGAAAAAATGTTATACTCTAGTGGGTGTATGCCTGCTTGGAGTTATGTTTCAAATTCAAATTGGTACTTATCAGGGGATAGTTTTGTTTTTGTTTATACGGCTATTAAAGTTAATTGTTTATATATTTATTTTAAAACTTTCATCAACTTTACATGTGATATTCGCCTGTTGCGGTACTTTGAATGCATTCGCTGCCGGTCGCTCAAGATAAGTGTTTAATAACTGAAAATGTAAATGAAGTATTTATCCATGCTTTGTACATTATCTACATAATGAATGTTTTGCTTATTTGAATACATATTAAACATTCTGCTTGATGCATAGAGTTTTCAAGCTGTAATTATCTGAGAATATTTTTGAACCATTCAGAGGGAAGTTCTGGTGAAACAGGACTAATTATAAAACCTGAAAGCACATTAAAGTTCGCTGTTGATTTGGCGATGGCACTTTATGTCTGTAATCTGTGTGTTTTAGTAAAAGAAAAATTCAAGTTTTGAGACATAAATCCGCCTTGTATGCCTGCTCTGTCTAACATCCAGATTGCCAATTAGAAATTAAAGACCTGAGAAAAGAAATTCATGATTATTAAGTAATGAGATGCTTAAAGGAAAGTTGTAATTAATGTTGCGTGGCATCGGTTTAAGCAGGGCATCCCAAACAGAGGGATGCTTTAAGTGCTGTGTGCCAGTGCAGAGAGAGCATTGTTTTCTCCAAACACAGAAGGCTACTCATTTACAACAGCACGCCTGCTAGCTCAGTCGTGGGGTGAAGTAAGGGCTTCTTCACTAAAACACCACTCAGTTTTCTGTGATGCACTGGCGGAGGCTCTGAGGCTCAGCAGTTAATGACACAGGACGATGACAATATGCATAATCATCAGTTTCAGTCAAGCGTCACCCGCTGAATGAAACACCGCCAGGGCTCTGTACATTTATGTGTTTAGTGTATTTGTGTAATGTCTTCTCCCTCTCTGCGTTGCCCTCTTCACGCTGACATTACAATTCATGTCAGAACAAAAGGCAAGGATAATTCTCTATGGTGGGGAATAACAATGGACTGGAAAAATGATAAGTCCCGAGGGATCCGTCACCATATTGTTCTACGCGTTTGCTCGGAGAAGTGATTGTGTTTTGGTGTCTTCCGTTTTGCACGCTCGCATCTGCTGCCGTTCATTGTCCTTTTGTCTTAAACAAACACCTGTCACAGATATGACAGCGATACTTGTCAGCTCACTTACTGCAGGAACAGACGCCGCAGATGAGCGTGTAGCTGAGGTGGTGATGTTCCAGACTATTAGGTTGCCTGTTTTAATTGGGCTACCGCTCTTTCTCTGCACCGCGGTGATATGCAGCCAACTGCTGTTTGTAATGATGTACGGTGCACAGTGTGTTTTGCCGTGACAGTGGAAGACTTACAATGCTCTTAAGAACACAGCGAAGTCACACTGACGCTGTAAGCTTTGCATATGATTTGTCAAATGAGTGTTTTATGGTCGCCTCTGTTCTACCTTCTCCATCTTGCTTATTTTCATAGTAAAAGGTGAATCAAACAAACCATGTGCTCTTCGTGTTATTTATATGCCACCAGCACTGATTATGAGAGGATAATAAAGGGGTGATTGTAGATGTGGATTCATTGATGGTTTGATTCACTGTTTTGCCCTACAATTATTCCAGCAGATTGCTTTCATTTACTTGACATTTTCTTGCTGCTGCACCTGATGAAATAGCTGTTTATCATTTTGCTTGTTACGCTTAAACTCTTTTTCACTGTGCAGGCCATCACATCCCATCGTCATGCTTAACATTTTCTCTTCAGCATCATGAAATCCATAGAGCATGCTTTCCAAAAAAGCTTTTTGTCTCATGGAGTTGGGCTTTTCAGTGTCACTGTGATTTAACTTGACGTAGCATGTTGTATTTGTTTGTTGATTTTATCTGTGATGATGTAAAAATAATTCTGTATTAAGAACAGTGACCAACATGATTATGATAATTTTATGTCATTTTATTTCCTCAGGAACTTTAAACGAAATGAAGAATAAAATGATAAAATGTTAAATGAAATCAAACATGCTTTTAGGGTTTTGCAAGTAATCTACTATAATACAGATAATTATAATTTTTTTTTTATACATATGCTGTTTGTCCAGTTATTTCAAGTGTAATTTCATGAATTAGACATGGGAACTGGGAAGCCTCGGTATGATGGCATGATGTGTGGAGAGGCAAATGATGATAACATTCAACAGAAAACCTGACAAAAACTGCATCAGTTAAATAATAACGTGTTGACAGCAAGAGTTGCTATTCTATTGGGGGGTTATTTTTAAGAATGGAGCTTAAAGTTTTTGATTTATGCAAATCCCATTTTTTGCCCATTTTAGTGTTGGAACACAATCAAAGAATAAAAATTGGGTGCGGGGGACACTTCATTTGAGACTAATGTACAAGTATTGTTAACATTCAAAGCAGAACACCTGACTTGCAAAGCTACTCATCATAACACAGGCTACCTGTAGGCAAAGATTATTTCCAGGTCTCTCACGGGGTGCAAGAAGAGCTGCAGCAAAATTGCCTTTTTTTTTAAAGCCCTTATTGCTCATTGAGAAACACAGCTAGTGCTGCTCCATGACTTGATGACTGGGGTACTTACTGGTGTTTCTCAATGTAGGACTGGCAGAACAGTGATTGTGACAATTCAGTTTTATCTAGTTTTATATTCATATTATTGCTTTAAGCCTCAAAAAATGGATGGAGTCGATAATTGCAGCACTACTTTCGCCAAACAGGCTGACATATCTCTTGTTGTTGCAGTGTAATAGAGTCACCTCTTCCCGATAAACCAATAACCTTCTTATCTGTAAGCATTTGCGCTATCATGATGTCAATACACTTACTTCTTACAGAGGCAGTGTTCTTCCAAGTGTGCAGTACAGAAAATAACACACCATAAACCCCCCTGGACATATACCTTGTAAAAGAAAACTCCCGTTGTCACATAATGGGCTTCTCCGGACGGGAAATCCAAAGCATAGCTCTTATTGTATCTGCAGGCTTTTAGCTAAATCAGACATTCAGCCGAGGGACTGTGGAGGTGCGGTAAATAAACCGGACACTTAATACGTGCATGCAATGTGCAGCATCCCAGCTTTTCCTGAATAAGGTTTACTCTCTAAGAATTGCTCTGCCTTTTGTTTGTTGTTGTGTCTCTGTCCTTTACAGGCATCATGGACTCGGCCCGAGCAGCACAAGGTATTCTAAATGCATGGCTTCTTTCTTACACCCATCCATCTTTCATGTCAGGGGAATCTCATTCAATTGTGGATGGATGCAGATCAAAATTCTTGATCAAGTTTGGGGCAGTGAAGTGTATAAAGATGCAGAGGCCCAGCAAACAAGTGCAAGTTGATTCTCTTTGTTTTACTTGTTTGGTATCCATATAAACATTTAACGTAGCCTGTGAGAGCACAAATCGATACAAAACATGTGCCTGCTTAGATATGATTTTTCAAATGACCGTTTGTTGACAATTTATAGATTGGATGCTTGGCCAACTTGTTTTCTCTCATAACTGATGTTGTTGAGGTGGAACACTTCTCAGATATCCACCCACATCTCCCGATCTCACCCTGTCCACTGCCAATTGTTGATTATAATTTGAACATGTATTTCTTACATATAAGAATAAATACTGTAGTCGTATGTAGTTCTATTTCGTTGAACCAAAGATGAATGAATGTGCAAGAGAACATGAAAGATGTCTTTGTGCAACAGCCCAGAGAATCAGAGCCAGGAACTGCTCCTGAAAGAAAGTGAAAATTGGCAAAAGAAAGAGCTGCCCACATAAGCTTTTCTGCAACTTACTGCACAATCGAATATGTGTTTTACATATGCAAGAAAATTGGTGAGAAATACCACTTTGTCATCTCCAGTATTAGTGCTGAGTGCACCATACTAGAGGACAGAGCTGATGCAGATCCACCCTTTTTGCTTTCAATCCAGCACTTGTGCTCTCATGAAGAATGTTACCAATGATCAGCCCATCACCGTTTCAGGTACAAGATCAGATATCAGGGTAGCCATTGTTATTTATACTTTTGTACCATTTGACAGGAAATGAATATATATTTTTAGACCATCTGCTTCCTCAAATAGCCCTGCTATGTTATTTTCAAATTGCAGGGAGCTCGCTCTGCACATCAAGCAAATAGGTCTTTTCCTTTGACTCTGCTCTGTAATATTTTTGAGATGTATTCAAAGTATTTTTTTCTTTTTTTTAAATTCCATTTCCCACAGTCACTAAATCTTCAACTGACGTGCGTTCATTTATAACACCTGTGCTTCCAAAACGTTTAAAATGGAAAACCTTCATCATGCACCACTCATTACAGGAAATGAGAACGAACATTCCTCATCAGGCACATGCTGACAGTAATTACTGGGTTTGCATAAACTATTATTTATACATGATGGCATTTACATGTTTGTATATTAGCAGTAATAAACTGTTGAAGAAGTAGCACTGGACATTTTACATTATTATGTATATTTTGGACATTTGGAATTAGTGATCAGCTATTCAAAAAGGAGTAGTTGTCCAAACCTCTTTGTTTTTAAAGATGGACTAATATAATCCAAGGCAAGTGGCCCTTTTCTTTAAAACATGAACACACCAGATTCTGTCATGCCCCTTTATTTTATTAACCATTTTAGTCAACTGTTGTGTCAAAAATTACATCTCAGCAGCATATTTACAGCACATTTGTGGTTTCAGGTTTCAGCTTGTGAGTGCATTGGTTTATACTAATGGATCAGGCAATAATAATTCTCACTTTCTGACGTAATGATATGGTTTTAAAGTCTACCTGCACTCTGAACTGATCAATGTGTCTCTGCAAGATATCCCATTATAAACCACATCGAGGAGGAGTATGAGCGCGGGGCATTATGAGCATGCTGAGCATGTTTGTTGCAAATGCGTAGGCAGCTGAGTGTTCATTTGACAAGGTGCGGAAGGGAAGGTACATTCAGGGGAAGGTACAATTTGTATGCTGGACCAGCTCAGATTTGGTGAGACATGAGTTTAACATGTCCTTGGTGTATTCTCAATTTTATGCTCTGATGTTCCAGTAGTGTCTCTCTCTTCTTGCTGGTTAAGCTGAAGAAGCTGTTGGAGGGCTTTGCTGTCAGTGTGGTTTGATTTATTACAGCAGCTTCCATCTCAAAGTCTTTATTTTCTTCCCTCATCTTTTTTTTAGCAGGTTTTCTCATACAGGCATGCAAAGTAGCTCTATATCACTTTCTTAAAGGCAGTTAAGTCAACAGACTATCCAACAGACAACTATTCTGTTGCATTATGCATTCATCCTGAAAATCTGTTGTTATGAAACATTAATAAATCGCAATATTAAATTTCAGTGCCCATATAATTTTCCTTCTATGTATTCATAATGGGCTTCATATGGCGGACTGAATGGCTTCAGCCTCGAAGAAACCCTCCATATGTTGTTCTGGTGATATTTTAATGCTGCATTCTTCAAAAAGAAGGGGTGCAAAATTAAAATGATTCTGACTAACATAGTGTTACATAGTGAGGCATGTTGCACAGATGCAGGAGTCAGAAGCAGTATCACAGGGGTCGAAGCTGAACGCTTTCTGCACAGGGGTCAGAATAAAAGGGTAGTGTGTTATGTAAGTGTCTCCCTGGTCCTGCTACCCGCTATGCATAATGAATGCCCCAGACATGCTTTGTCCATTGAATTTGAATACAAACTAACGAGGGTTTCTCTTACATGGCTTCCCAGACTGGGCCCTAATTCAATATGTGTAAAAGCATCCGTGCCATTGTTTTGCCTGCAGCTTGGATCAAAGCCATGAAAGCAGGCGATAGAGAGGCTTAGATATTCAGTACTGTGGCACCTTGTAAGAGGAACAATTCACAAAAACACCACAGCTCGCTGTATAAAAGAGTACGATATATAAAAAAACACTTGGATGTCCTAAAATAAACTGCACATTTTGAATTGGCTCGAGACTTACTTGAGATCTGCTATGTTCAGAGGAAAATCGTGTGGAAGACAGTTAACATGTACTGTGCCATTAGCCACCTTTTAATAAAGACATTAGTGATGGAAAATTAAAGGGTACGGTCTTCATACTACTAATTACAATCCTGGTGAGGGAGATTTTCCTTAAAAGGAGAAATTTGGTCTGTCTGAAACTGTACACCCACAGTTTAGTGTCACATGACAACAGCAACCACAACAACACAGACTTGTTGACCCTGAAGGTCAGGGAGGTACTTATGGCCGGATGTTGTAACTCTGCATATCGAGTTAATGAAACCAGGTATCTCCAGTGCAGGAAGGTCATTTACACATCTCATTAGCCAGCTGTCTGTTGTCATTTCCCTGGTTTCAAGTGCTATGCGACTTGGCATGTGCCCTTCATCACTGAAACTGGGGCATGCTTAGAGAGCAACAGAACCTACCAGACCAAAGATCCCCACAAGTGATTAACTTACTTACTAAAAAAATACTTGAAGCCCTAAGTGTCTTCAGCATAAAAGTGCAAGCATGGCAGGTAAGGTAATGCCCTGGTGTCTAGCGTCATGCATCAGCGTATTTCACGAGTTGGTAAGCCCTCTGTGTGAAAAGCTCTAGATGGTTTCTGGTGCCTTCTGTCATCAATTATTGATAAGCTCCCCTGTGCTGTCAACTGTGTCCTTATGTTTCCACATCTTCCCAGAGCAGAGTGTGCCTTTTTCATCAGTGTAATGTCTGCTATGCTCATTAAAGGCAGACTTTCTTAAGCATTTTTTTTTCTTTTCAGGTTGTATATCTTTCTGCAGAAATATTTCTCCAAAGATGTAAATGTGCAACATGGAAACTAACAGTTGAGTGATTGGTTTGTTTTCCCTAAAACAACATACTTTCCGTTCTTGTTTAGAGCCTGGATGGAAATGTAGTGGTGAGGAGTGATGCCCGCGTGTCCTCCCTCACTCTGAAGTATGTCAAGTATACAGACGCTGGTCAGTACCTCTGCACAGCACGCAGCGCCATTGGAGAGGATGAGCAGCAGGCATATCTGGAGGTCCGCTGTAAGTATTTCATTCTCTCTTAATGCAAGTGTTTAGGTCTACTAAACAAGCACACTCACTGTTGTTTAAGTGTCTTTACAAAAGCATTCCTACTCATTCACAGTCTTTAACTGAATGTAATGAGCATTTCTTGATCATAAAAAGTCCATAGGTTCGCTTTTATTGACACTGCACAATTTTCAGCCACTCCTGACCCGCAACATCTAAAATGTTTTGGGTGAAATTCTCTCTGAAATGTATTTTTTTCACAAGATGCTCCCAAGATACACGGTGCTGTAGCAGTGTATACCTGGGAGGGAAATCCTGTCAATATCAGCTGTGAGGTCAAAGCTCATCCCAGCGATGTTTCTATCATGTGGCTGAGAGATGGACTGCAGCTTCCCAACTCAAACACCACCAATATTAAGATCTTCAGAACGCCGTCCTCCAGCTACCTGCAGGTACAGACACACACACGCACATGTCACACTATGATGTACAGTCCCAAGATATAAATGTACATACATACATGGCACTTCCTGGTGCACACACACACACACACACACACGTTGTCATCAAGATTTCATGAGCATAGACTTGAAGTGAAGGGTTTTCTTTCAACTCCATTGTGGGAAAAAAATCTAATGAATAATTCAGCTGTAGGAAAGCTCACAGCAACAAATAAAAATAGGCTACTTTAATGGACAAACAAAAAGGTCACCTTCAGAGTGTTTGACACCCAAGTCTGTTCATCTGTTTTGGTACACAGCCCTTCATATATTTGCCTTCTTTCTTTTTTTTCTCCCTCCTCCAGATAACTCCGGAGTCTGAAAATGACTTTGGGAGCTATAACTGCACTGCTTCGAATGAGATGGGCACAGAGTCCAAGGAGTTCCTCCTCATTCAGGCCGGTCAGTTGCAATTCATTGTGCTTGCTGTTTTGAATTCATTTGTATCTGACTGTTCAGCATGATCAACATTTGAAAAACTGTTGATAAGAGGAAGACAGCAGACAATGTACGTTTTCTGTAAATTCTCATAAATAATCGATAGCTATGGTACATTTCATTGTAGCACACAAATTAAAAAGGCAGTGCAAGAGCAAAGCCTTTTTTTTTTTCTTCTTTTTTTTTTTTTTTGGCCCCAGGCTTCAAGAACAGATTTTTCACTCATATTCAAAACGCATTAGACCAAAAACATCTATCACAATGTGAAATTATACAGAGCGCTGCTTGTTTAGATGGATGACACATTTAGATGAAAAGGCAATGTAACAAGCATCAGATATTTTAACGTTCCTTCCCTCTGGTTGTTTAGAAAATGCCACTCCAAGGATTCCACTGTTAAAAAGAGATGTAAGAGTATACTATTGTGAACTTCCAAGGTTTTAGTATTTGTGTATCATGAATTAAAAGACTATTTAAGACACTTAACTGCAACATCCGTTCACCAGCATGTGATACCACGGACTGTATAGTTACCAGCACATTATTCAAATGGAGCAGGGAACAGAGAGATAATGCCACTCTTAAACCACAATCTGAAGTAAATGAATTGAAAACACCACATTCTTCCCTCAGAGCAGAACATGGGCAACCACAGTAATCACAGTGTGCCTTTTCATTTCAAAGATCAAAGTGATTTAATACAGAACTGTGCTCATACCAGACTGTGGGGTCAGAACAGCCGCCAGTGCTCACATATGGCCAATCTCAGCAGTTTAAATTGTTAAAATGTTTTTGCTTTCCCTAAAATGGAGAATGCGGTGGTGGGCAAACCTACGTTTGGTTGATTTAAGCATTAAGGATTAATGTAAATGAGGAATTCATTGTCAGTTTTGTGCACTACAAGTTTGACATTTTCATGACAAATCCAAAAATTTGTCTTGTGTCAGGTGTTTATATTTTGAAGATATTTACACAATAATGAAACATTAGGTTGAGCTTCAAGATGTTTGGGTGCATCTAAAATTGTTCAAGTCAGAGTTTATCAAATACAAAATCTGTCAAACTTTTAGCTTTTTAAAATCTAACAAGCTTTTCTTTGGGCATTTATCATCATCATCATTTAAGGCTGACTCGAGATTAGTTGTACTCAAAATGGTTCATCACAGGAGCATGTGAAAAATTTTCCTGCCTTTATTTTTTTCTTTTTCTGAAATGATGTCAAGAGAATGCAGCATTCAGTACCTGAGAAGCATTAATGTCTCACATCATAGATTTCTTACAAAGCTGAAGCAGTTTTTAGCTGCATTTTGAGTCTGTTAGGAGCTGTGAGCACTGTTAGTGTAATGGAACAATGGAGTCTGACAGCGTTGGCGTGCTGCAATCTTACAGTTTTTGCTGTAATCGCACTGCTTTTTCTCCCTTTACCAGAGGTGCCATCAGCTCCATCCATCAGTGAGGTGAGACCTTTCTCCACCACAGCACAGATTCAGTTCGAGGAGCCTGAATCCACTGGAGGCGTTCCTGTCCTGAAATACAGAGCTGAGTGGAGGACTCAGGGCAGGGGCAGCTGGTCGAGCAGTGTGTATGATGGTAAGTCCACGGTGATAAGAACACAAATGAAAACAACAATCATAGTGTTGTTTTGGGAGGAAATTTGACTTTTGGGGGAAATATTTCAAGCACATTTTAACTTCTCATGCCCAGTGGATGGTCGGCATGTCATCCTGGAACAGACTGTCCCTATCGGGATAGAAATGTTTCATCATAGGATAAAGGTGATCTCTCAGAATGATCTTGTACTGTTATGCATTGAACCTTCCCTCTAAAGGGACAAAATGTCCCTTATAGCATAACAATGCCACAGTCTGTACCTTTCTCTTGGTGTTTGCCACACAGGGTGTACGCCCACTGCTGTAGAATATGGTTATAGATGACTCCTCCAAACACATAATTTTTCCACATCTGTAGGATGTTGCCTGTTGGTTTTTGCACCACTGAACTCTTGAATGTTCATTCATCTTTGTAATGTGGGCTTTATGCGCTGCAGCCCGGATATAATAATCTCTCTGTAATTGTCAACGAACTGTTTTTCCTGACAGTCTGATCACGTCCTACACTGAGTTCCTCAGTCACCTGAAGAAGAATTTTTCTTTTTATATCGCATTAATTCACATTCGTCACGCTCGTCAAATGTGTGTTGTCAGCTACAATTTCAGACCCTGTTTACTGATGCCTTTCCCATAGATCTAAACGCAGATGTCACTTCAGTCACTGTTCGTATCGAAACATGAGCCAGTTGAGTGGTCTTTGTGACTGAAGCTCCTTCCCATTTTTGATCTCTCATGCACATATCTTTTCCTTTTGTCACCTTGATACAAAATCAGTACCAACTGGGCCTGCTCAACATTTCTGTACAGGCCATCGAGCATGGTTGGATGTTAATTGCTTAATTGTACCATGCAGTGCACCTCTGTGGAAGCATATGCATTTGTTATGTTGTTATTTATTTAGGTTTCCTTTAATTTTCTCACACATCTGTGCATATCAGTACTGTAAAAATATCCATACAAATAATTTGACTTGGCTTAAAAACATAAGGGCCAGCCCAAACAGATGTTTTAGTTATTTTACACAAAGTAATAAAACAAGTAAGTAAAGTAGGTATATGAACGATGGGAAAATGACAAGGCAAGAATAATGTTATGACAGAAGAAATCTATACATTTAAGTTGACGGTGCAAGATGCTGGCATTGAGGCAGCTGTCAGTTATTTCTGTTTCTGTGTATCTGCAGGTTTAGACCTTTAGACCATCTCTAAATAGATTTATCTGTTGTTTAAACATTGTTGGAATGAAACGAGAATTGAGCTAATCAGTGTTTGCTCTTGATGGAATTCATTATGCATGTATTGTTTGAACGGGGGCTGTGTTTGTTTTACCGCTAATCAAAATGATCAAGGTGTTCTCAACGTGGGATTGCGCTGCCTCTGATATATTGTAACAGGCTCCAGCGGCGAGATGACCATCACAGGCCTGAAGCCAGAGACCAGCTACGAAGTGAAGTTGTCAGCCATCAATGGGAAGGGTGAAGGTGAAAGCAGCCCCGCTGAGTTCTTCAAGACCGAGCCTGTCCGTAAGTGGCACATGTTGCACACTTTACAGCACACTGAAGAGCTTTTATCAGACCTTTTTGACCCATGTCTCCACAAACAACATCCCAAAACCTCTACTCTATGTGTAGTCCATTACTAATCTATAAAAACTCATTGAAGAGCAGTGTTTGGTGGACTGCAGCACACAAGTCAGCATTGAAAAGTGTTTGGACAGTGTCACAAAAGCTTCCAGCAGTGTCTTTTCAGTCTAAGTCTTGTCCTCTTCCAAGTGTCCTTATTTGTCCAGGAGCAAAACTGACAACAGGAACTAAACTCTTTTGTTTGTTTTAGTTTTTCCATGGAAGGACCTTGAAATCTAAGAATTCTTTTAGGGAACATTTTTCGTAAAGTCAAAGTGGTTTAACAAAATCTTGCTAGTTTACATATTAAATTGTACTCTGGTGTGCATCGGTGGCACGCTGATTTCAAATCCAGAGTTTGAATATGAATTACAATATGAAACAGAGTTGCTGTTTGAATCTTTAAAAACAGCCTTGTAGTGAATCTTGGACCTATTATTTAGTATTTAGCCCCCTCTGTTGGTTGGGGATGCATGTTTTGGGAGGATAAACTGCTCCTCCCTGCTGGCTTCGCATTCAATGCATCTGTTGACTCATAATCTTTCCCATTTGTATTGTTGGACATGATTCTGTGCTGTCTGCATGTTGTTTCCTCATGTCTTCATTTTTATCTTCTATTTTTTTTCATCCATTTGCTCATCTATCTGTTGTTTCCATCAGGCCACACTTACAAAAGTAAGTGCCTCTTCTGTTTTCACTCAGCTCCCAGCTTCATGTCCATGTTTTAGGTGCCTTGAAACCATATTTTAGTAGAGGATTGATCAAATTTGATGTTTTGTTATTATTTTTTCCCACTCAACATTAATATAAACATATATATATA
>JBAJHX010000049.1:8522274-8565387 GCA_037176925.1 Amniataba percoides | reverse complement strand
GTTCTTTGACTGCAGCTTCTCTCCATCAAATACCTCTGCTATGTGCACTGGTTCAGAGGATCTCAAGACAGTCTCCATTGACTATACAGATGTAAAACATTTCAGGCCTGAGAATAATGTCTATACAGCTGTGTACCTGGTGGCTTATGCTTTTTGTGCATTATTGTTCCAATTTCTGCTTTGCATTAACTTCCATATCTTGCAGTTGCCACTGACATCAACTGCCAAAACATAATCACATATGTAATCAAAATTGATGCCATGCAGATCAACACATCTATATGTTTTGTTATTAAAAACTGCATTATCTATTGACTGAAAATTATTATGGTCGGTAGTTGCTAATCAAGAGCAAAGACAAAAGGCCAAATTGCAAATGTTTTGTGGCCATTTTATTACAGCTCTCTGTTATTTGATGTCCGTTCAATTAATAATTAATACCCAACTGGAATAAGTTCAGTAACTTAGCTTGAATAATTTCATTAAACAGTTTGAAGCAGGGTCTTACAACAGCCTTTCAGTTCTATGTGTGCATTTTAATCTTAAATGTGGTAATTGTTAAATGTTGGTTTTTTTTTTTTGTTTGTTTTTTTTTTTTGTCCTTTTGCCTTTCTGGTGCATTCTGCCAGAATGAGTCTTCCTAAACTCTTTGGTGAAGTGTTATTACAGAGATTCAGGTGGTCATTTATGCAGACGACTGATTCTGATTGCCTGATATCTTCTCTTTTATGTCCCTAGATGACATTTTTCATTTTTTCACTGAAGACGCAGGTTTGTTCTGTAGTGAGGATAATAGATGATTAGTTGTTCCTGCTCTAGCCCTTTTTTTGTTTCTACCCTTGCAGGATAACCCCATCATCCCTACTGATTAGCTGCATTCATGATAACTTTTTAAAATGTAGCAGAGCGTGTATGTTGTCTCTAGAAACTGTGCCCTTGTATGGCCTGATCACTGATGCAAACTCCACCGTGTCTGTTACCTGTAGCTTTAATCTCACCCACATTCCCAGAGGTGACAGCTGAGTTATTCAAATGATTATTGATGATTTTGTGAATTAATGACATTATTATGAATTAACAACAAAATCTCTGCATTTCAGCCACAGCACATATCCCCTCTGGCTCCAGCTATTTAGCGTAATTTGGGAATGTTTGCATTTGGATTAGGCCCATCAGCACTGATTAATTATCCGCCTTACAAATTGTAAAGTCGTGAGGAAAAATCTGTTAGATGTCTTCATTTCACCTTGAGAACCTAACAGAGGAATTTCAGATGTCGTGTTTATTAGTATAAAAAGCTTTGTTGTGATGTTTTTTGTTGTCCTCTGCCTGTCCTTTGTTCTGTCTTTCACGCCCTTCTTTCAACCACTCGTTTGCCATTTCATGTGACTGTTATTTGGCTTGCATGGTTGTGATGATCCCCGTCCACCCTGCAGAAGGTAACTTAACTTTGCAGATCTTTGAAAGAAGATCCCTGACTTTAATTGGAAGAACGCCACAGTTAAACAACAAATTAATTGCTTCTACGCCGTCATGTAACGTTCATCTATGTCAGTCCTTTTAATCAGTCATGTAGACATTTGCCTCAGCAGGATAGATGAGAGAGAGCCAGAGCTGTCTTCACGGTAATATATAAAAGTCAAGAGTGGTTAATATCAGCATCACTCGGATGGTATTGATAGCCCACCACCTAAAGGGATGTTACCACTCCTCCTTATAGGATGTGTTACTATAAATCAAGTGTGTAATAAACAGTTTCCTCTAATCACAGGAGAATCATAATCAATGTCCGCCCCACCCACCTGCAAAAATCTGCTCTCACCAGCAGTTTGCTCTGGTTCTCAATCAAGAGTTTTTAGTATTCACGCTGAGAGCAAAAGCTACCCTGTGCATTGTCTACTCCATATTGTTTATCATGTTTAACCTTGGCCTGAATTCCATCCATTAACTCGGACCGATGTAACCGAGGCTTTGAAGGCGAGCAGTATTATGAGTCAGAGTGTGAACACTAACCACTGTGTACCTTTTTGTTGTTGTCTGGTTGTACGCTAGTAAGAAATGCTGTTTATATAGCACTACTTCTAAGGAAGGGTTACAATGGGCTTTACCACTGCAGCATTTTAAGTGTTTAGATGACAAAGACAAGCAAAAATAGTTTATAAAATAAGAGAGAATCAGCGCAAGGAAGTATCAAATGCTGTGAATAAATATCTCTTGAAGTGAGACTTAGATCTGCTGTTCTGACCCCAAAGGGAGACTTTTTTATTACCTGGGAGTGAGCATACCAAGAGCTTGATCACCTCATGTCTGATGACTTGAGAGCTCTGCTGGACCTGCATAAGATCAGCAGCTCCCTGATATATGGTGGAGCCAGGTTGTGAGAGGATTTGACAGGAAGCCAGTGTACTTAATCCAGCACCTTCTGTAGGTAATCATGCAGCAGAATTTTAAAGTCATTGTAGACAAACCACAGCTTCTTGGCTTAAATGAGAATACTCTGAGACAGAACAATGGATGATTTCCTCAAGCTGCAGGAAAGAAGGAGCGGCGTACTTTGGCAATGTTTCTTAATTAAAAGAACTGAATATTTCTCAAAGGTCAATTGGGAATAAAAAATGACCCCTAGGCTTCTGAAACCAGCTTTTGGTTAGAAGCCTACAGTGCGTGCTGAAATCACATTTCAAATGTCTGATTTGGGCTAAAGACCAGAAATTTGTTGCAAAAAATACGAGACATTTGGATGCTGATCTCATTAAGATAAAAGTAGCCAAATCTGAAAGTTCCTCAGGTTTCACACACTCAAAGCCTGACATCATCGACATGGCAGTGATAATTACATATAAGAAACTAATGAATAATGTGTCCCAAGGGTAGCATGAGAAAGGGTCCATGATTGACTCTTGAGAAACTCCAAAGGTCAGAAAAGATAGAGAAGATCTTCCATCTGCTGCACTTCTTTTTTATTTTATTGTTGTGTCTTATGTGTTTAACACTGATTATGGAAATCAGCGTTACGAGAATTAAGTTATGTACTTTACAAGCAGGTTGTACTGAACAAATATTTCACCCTCTGGTTATCTTTTACAGCTGATTTCTTTTGTTGTGCTGCAAAATGCAAATCTGCGCAAACATTTCAGTCAGTAAGAAATAACCTTCTGCCCTGAAGCTTTGTATGACTCTTGAGGAATGTCAGTCAGCAATTTTATGCCGATTGAATGTCACTCAGTAACTCAGTGAATCACATAAGCATGTGGCTGTGTCATGTGGTAATTAGTCTGACTTGAAACATCTTGAGGCGAGCAATTAAGGAAGGGCAAGTGACTTAAAAGAACAACAACAAAGAGGCCGAGTTTGCAATTTAAGACTTAAATTTCTAATCGAATTGTAGTTTTCTTTGCTCCACAGTTTTACATACTTAGGTACTGGTGGACTGACAGAATCTTAAACAAAATAAAATAACCCTGCATCTTTTTAAAATGAGCCTTTAAATAACCTCTGTCTTGCTCTTGTGTGCCTGCAGGGAATCCCAATCCTCCTAAACTCGAAGGAGCACTTCAGCCCATAGGCAACACGCTCAAACTCAGCTGGATCAAGCAGGATGACGGTGGCTCGCCCATTTTACATTATCTTGTCCGCTATAAACCAGTGAGTATGACAGTTTGAGTTGAAACTACTAGTCTGACTAAACTGAGTCATTTTATTAATCAATCAATATTTAAATCATTTTTGAAGCAAAAATTAAAAAATGCTCCGCTTGCCTCTCAAACATGGATATTTGCTGGTTTCATTACTATTTTAGCTAACTGAATGTTATTACTTGATAAAGTCATTGCAATTATTTTCATGATAGATTAATCAGTTAAGATAGTTTCAAGTTAAAATCCCAAACATTTGGATGGATCGAGCTTCTCAAATGTGAGATTTCTTTTTCTTGTCTTACATCACTATAAACAGTTACAGCTATTTGAAGAGGTCACACACAAAAAATGGCCGTGGACATTTTTCATTACTTTTATAGAACAAACGATTCAGCCAAAATACACTGTAGACTAATCAATATGCAAATAACTGTTAGTTGCTGCCATAAACAAATGTACTGTATTCTCTGTGTGTCTGTAGCTACAGGCGTCAAACTGGAAACCAGAGATCCGGATGCCCAGGGACAGCGAGTACGTACTCCTCAGCGGGCTGGAATGGGACACGGAGTACAATGTCTACGTGGTGGCTGAGAACCAGAAGGGCAAGTCCCAACCAGCCACCATGTCCTTCAGGACGCCCACAGAGCCAGACGCCATCCCAGGTACCCCAGAAAACTGAAGAGCCAAACTCAAAGCTCAAAACCAGAGCGTCACGTTCTATTTTTAACTCCGTAGCTCTGAAAGGTGAATGACAACAAAATAAATCTACAGAAAAAATAGATTTCCTGGACGGCGGTGAGCCAGAAATGATTTTCCGGCTGAATTTTCTCACTTTAAAGTTTTGACAGCCCTTGCGAAATGAGCTTGAGTTTGCGTTCACAGAACTGGGACAGGCTATTTCCACAGAGGATGAAATGATTTCCTCTGAATGACTGTAGTTTTTCTTTAGCTTTGTTTACCATTAAAACAGCAGCTAGAGTGGATAGTTTGTCCCTGTGCGGAAGCAGCCTTTAAATTGACCCCTGATAACCACTGATTAACTTGCACCTGACAGTCTTAACTGCAGCTGAAGGTTTTTTACCAGCCGTACAAAAACCACACAGCTTGTCAGATTCCCTTTAGGTGCTACAACTGAGCGCTTTGCTGAAACATCGCAACAGACCATTATGTCTTCCTCTCACTTCTTTTCTAATTCATTTCCAAACTAAGGCATTTCCCACTCACCCCCCACTGAGTCACCATCTAGCCAACATGGTGTAGTTTTCCCCCTTGTGCTGTGCTTTTGCTTTGATGTGTTGCTGTATTTATTTTCCTCCCTCAAAACAAGTTATCAGTTTTTTTTTTCTTTTCACTTTTGGTTTTCAGACCTGACACATTTTCACTTTCTCTCTTCCTCTGTTTTCCCCACCCTTCTCTTTTTTTCCTCTTTGTTTCCCTTCATTTTCCCTCCCTCTTCTTCCTTTATTCTCTTTCCCTTTCTCTCTTTTATCCCCTCTCTCAATGTTCCTGCTCTCTTGCCTGGTCCTGGACATTCGTGTGGTGGACCACGTGAACATTTTCGTCCTGACCTGTGTGCATTTTGGTGTGGTCGGGGGTTGTGCCGTCCCCCCTCCTCAGCCACTCAGGGCTGTTCATCTGTGACATGCACTTTGGCATCACTCATCCTGTCCCTCATCACTGTACTCCTGCTCTCATAGTTTTCGTGGGGAATTCACACCGTAACTGTAGAGGAGAGCCTGCCTTTTCTCTGGCCTGGCTGTCTCTCTGGACGCTTTCACTCCTTAAAACAGACTTTTTGTCCGTGACAGACGTGTCTCTGTTATGGGTGAGAAATGGGTGCTGTGTAGCTTCAGAACAGACCAGACAGACGTGTTGAACCAAAGGCAGTGGAAATCCACTCCGCCTCCCACAGATTCACTCTGCTCAGCATTAGCGCAGCTAGTCATCAGCACTAGAAGACAGAGAAGAGTGCCAGTTTACAGTAATGAACATTAGTGGAACTGAAATGAGGTTTTATTAAAAATATAGCACTTAGAGCAGATGAAGGCTGAGTGCTGGGCCTGTCCGTTTACATCAACACTGTATTATACTCTTTAATCACTCACAAAATTATACAAATGTGCTGTAAAGGTTTCTAACATTAACGTTTACATTATTGAAAACAGAAATGCCTAACTGGGAAGTTTTTGTAATAATATTGGCATAGTTTGACAAGTTGTATACAGAACTATCTTAAGGAAACTATTATTTTTGTGCTCATTACTAAGACAGATGTTCAGATATTTATCATGCATGTAATGTGAATCAAATATCATTCAGAAATATCTGTTTTTATACATTTATATTGGAGGGTGCTTTACTCAGCTTCTTTTTTCTCTAGCAGATCTTGCTCTCACTTGTTAATTATTGGTATCTAAAGAGTTTAATTTATGTAGAAACAGAGGATATTTTAGAGAGGTCTGCAGTTTCAGCTACAATTAAACTGGACTTTACAAACAGTGAGGATATGTCATAGTATTTTGTGGTATTTGTAGGAGTCTCACATTCATTTTGTCCGCAACATTTCTTGGTAACTATCAACACAGTGTAAGCTTTGGTTTGCTCTTCTTTCTAATACCAAATAAATGGGTTGAATATATATATATACACACACACACACTTGTATTTCTTTTTAAGAGCAGCCGTGTGCATAAAAATTCCTCAACTCGCCTCATATTTAAATTGAAGTGATAAATAATTGAACACAAGTCAGATAGAAGTCGACACAAACACATGGCACTGCATCTAAATTCACGCTGAGACAACTAGAACGTCTCAGTGCTCATAGCAGGTGAGTTGTTTCTGTTTTATGGAACTATTTGTGGTTGCAGTAGCATAGCAGCACTTAATTCAGTTGTTCATGGCTGTTTCTATAAAACAGTGTCACGCCACGGTTGTTGAGCACTCTCCCTCTCTTGTCTCTTGTCTGGCAGATCTAGGTGATGAGGCAGCGCTCTCCATGGGCATCATGCTCTGGGCAGGAATCCTTGTTGTAGTATTTGTACTCCTGCTGCTGGCTGTGGATGTCACCTGTTACTTTGTCAACAAATGCGGCCTCATCATGTGCCTCTGCGGCAAATCGGGCACAGGGACCAAAGGACACAACTTGGAGGAGGGCAAGGCAGCCTTCATGTGAGTATCAGGGAATTCAGTAGGACTGCATTTTATGAATTCTAATGCTGCGGCAATGCAAAGTTGCTTTATTATTTCACAAACTGGTAACATGGACGTTGTTAAAGTTGCTCTAATCAATATTTCTGCATTAAAAATGGATCAGATGACCATTTGTAATGTGAAAAGTGGAACTTGCGCAGTGACAAACAGTGAGAACTATCACTCAGCTCTGCAGTTCCTCTCAGCTGTGTGGAGCTTTTTAGCTTCTTTCTGATGATCATTTTGTTTTTACGACCTGCAACATTACTGTTTTATTCCTGTCTTAATGAGTTTCATTTCCACACCACTGTAAGCTCTGATAAACACACTGTAGGTTTCCTGCCGAGCAACAAACGGCAGACAGACGCAGTTAGTGACTGGCGGGTGAACACAGTGTAGCATTTAGCAGCTAAAGACCAAGATATTTCCCTCAGGAGTTGGTGGAAACCAAGAGCAGGGCTTTAAGGGAAGTGATATTGTATCCTGTCTACACCTGGCATTGTCATTACTGTCGTAATAACAGCGGCAAAGTACAGACGGACATAAAAAGAAAAAGCTTTTTTCCCCACCCATTTAAAAATTAAATATTTCCGTCTGCAGCTTTGCTTCCTTTGACCTGGGAGGCACCATGTTTGTTAACATGTCCAGCAGCTCCCACATAATTAGTATATTGATATCCAACCACAGCGCAGGCAGAACCTTGCGAACGCTAATTAATATGAGGTGTAAAGGCAACGGCCTGTGGATCTCATGTTGTTATCCAGATACAGATCACATATTAGTACCAGATGGAAATGGGGCCTAAAACGAGCATGCGTCAGGTGGCCAGAAACACGAGTCTCTGCTGGATGTGTAATCAGGCACCTGTTTGCTAACATTTTAGTCATAACACAAAGGTGTTGGTATATCAGTGTCGTCTTTACAGCTTGTTGCGCTGCACCCCGGTGGAAATGATGAATGATTAAATGTAAACGATTGTAAATAATTTAAAAAACCCACCTTGTAATGCTTGTGTCACTCTTGTAAGAAATAAGTAATCAATTTTATGTTAAACGTATTACAGGCATTATCATATTCCCTTAGTTCAAATTGCTCTCATTTATCTTTTTGTTGTTTACATTTTGCCTGAGTCTACTGTATTGTTACTTAAATTAGTGACTCCTACGTTCCCCAGAAGGCTTTTCAAGGACTGACATTGAGGATGATTAAGAGATTTAGCTGAAGGTTTTATGTTTAGTCTGATAAAGCAAGAGATAACTGCTGAAGGGTTTTACATTGAAACGAACTGAGAGTTGTGCCCCTTGAGCGAAATGAACACATCTTGTGACAGCAGTGTATAATGATCTGCTCAGTCGGTATCCACAGGAACAGGAAAAATACACAAATCAATAAAATGGGCCCATAAATGAGATGAAGTTTTTAGAGTGGATTTCTACTTCAGTGAAAATATGAAGGATGCTGGGTTTAAGTGAGGCATTGAATGCATGCTCTCATGTGCACAATAAAGCAGTTTGGAATCAATTTGAGTGGGAGGTTTCATCGTGCATTGATTTGTACCAGTTTTGCTAAAATACAACCACAATAACTTCTTCACATGAGGTAGCCAGCTTCAATACTGAGACTACGACCGATAATCATTTGCATAATCGCCATCTCCTGCTCATGTGTCAACTTTTCTTACTGCTCACTGAGGCAGACACGATAACCTGTCGTCACTTAGACCAAGATGTTTGTCTTCCTGTCCCACAGGAAAGATGAGTCCAAAGAGCCGATTGTGGAAGTCAGAACGGAGGACGAGTGCACTGCCAATCATAACGCAGCAGGGCCGACAGAGCCTAACGAAACCACGCCTCTCACGGAGCCAGAGTGAGTAAAAGCTGACATCCGGCACACGGCCTTTTCTGCCGCTCAAGTCTTTCTTAGCCGTTCTACATTGCACTCCACTTCAAAGAATAATTATCTTATTCAACAGGACAAAAATTTGACCCTTGAAATGTTTTGAAAAGTTCAGGTCATTCTTGAGTGGAGTCCACTGAACTGTGTTGCTTTTCTGTTTTTTATTCCCCCCGCGAGAGGGATTACTGCACTTTGTGTTTCTTCTCCAGCCTCTTGGAGATTTTCTGTCTCATTATATGAAGGTTGAAGCAATACCAGTTAAAGACACAGAAAGGCTTTTTGTGTGTCAGCTCGTATGGAGTCATTCGACAACCTCAGCAGGCCGTCTCATATCAGCAGTCTGGATTAATTAGATGACACAGAAAGAGATTGTCACTGGTACTGTTTAACCCTTGTAGGTGGTTCTGAGTGGTGATGTAGTTTTCTGCAGGAAGACTGGTGCTTCTTTTAGTACATGAGTTTTCCTAGTCAGTGTACTCCATGTTGGTGTGTGTATGGGATGTATCCTTTTAATGTTCACTCACAGCATGACGCCCTCCTTTTTTTCTTTCTTTCTTTCTTTTTTCTCACTAGGCTTAATAGTTGCTGTTTTTAAGTTGCTTTGTCTCTGTTTGTGTGAATTTCTAAAGCCAACTAATCCCTCTGCATGCTCTCGTCCGAGCCACCCTTCCTCTGTCACAGTCACCCTGGTGTCTAGTCTGTGTGTCTCTGTTCTCTCCCTGCTCTCTCAGGCTGGCGGCTTTCACTGCTGCTCTGGCACTGGACACCCTCTCCTCCGTAGCCACCAACTCTGACACAGCCACTGCAACTATTGACCCTGCTCAGGACAGCCCCTCTAGCGAGACCACTACCCTCACTTGTAGCCTGTCTACCCCTGCCAACGAACCCTCAGACCCCTCACCTACCCCTGTCCCGGCTCCGGCCCCGACTCCGGAGTCGAACACCGCCCCGCCGACTCCCATCATCTCCACCTCGGCCGTCGAAGCTAAAATGGCCCCGTTAATAGAGCAAAGAGGAAGTAATCCCCCGGAGGAACCTGAGAAAGTAACCGCCCCTCCTACCCCTGAACGAACTATAGCTCAAAAATCAGGGACACCCATACCACCGAAGCGTAGGCACTCTCCTAAACTTGCCGCTCTGCACGCTAAAGGTAGCCCCCCTGTTTCTCCACTGGCTGCGTCATCCTCATCGCCCTCTCCCGACACCAAGAAACCTGCTCCGAGCCCACCGATCACCAAGCTTCCCATACAGCCACACGCCGTAGCCTTAGACACCGAGACGCCAGCACAGACTG
The DNA here is from genome assembly GCA_037176925.1 of Amniataba percoides. Lineage (NCBI taxonomy): Eukaryota > Metazoa > Chordata > Actinopteri > Centrarchiformes > Terapontidae > Amniataba > Amniataba percoides. The sequence goes on along the minus strand of JBAJHX010000049.1, from coordinate 8,555,367 downwards.
CCTCCGTTCTAGCGACCACTGCCCCTCCCAAACCAGATTCAAATCCAACTGCCCCAGATCCCAGTGACTACAGCCTTACTGCCTTTGACACAAATGTAAAACCTGCTGACCAAAACATTCCCACTGCCAAAGATGCTGCGAATAGCTCTCCTCTGGTGATCCACGGCACTCTTAAAGTCCTGGACTCTGAAAATACTGCTCCTTTAGTTGCAGATGTCACCTCTCCTTTACCCGTTACCCCCATCCCCTTCAACCCCACCCCTGCCGGACACGAGGCGCCGCTTTCCAACGATCTCCTGATTTCGCCGACAGACACGTACGACTTACTAACCTCCGACGTCGGCGTCAAAAATGCAAATTTAGAGTTAGAGCTGACGAACGGGACAGAAAGACCCTCCCATCCCCCCGCAGACCTCATTAGCTTAGACAGCCCGCCCTCTGCCCCTTCTCTGCCCAATGGAGATGGAGCAGACCTCCCCCCCTCAGGCCCAGTTCTGGAGGCATCAGAGACTCTGGCCAAGACCGCTCCTCCTGTCAACGATGAGTACGGCTCCCTCTAGAGGTTTATCTGTGTGTTTGTGTGTGTGCGTGCGAGTGTGTGCAACTTGTATGCCCATTCATTCACCACCGCATCTTGCCATTGACCACACAATATTAAATATTGTAATGGTAAACTGTGGTAATGACATTGGGATATTTATTAGTAAGATGTCGTGGATCGTGATAGATGTGTGATATGATGGTTCTGTTTTTTTATGCTTGTGTGTAACAGTTCTCCATTGTGGAGCCTGTACATTTGCAACATTCACAACAGGGATAGTGAAGCCCCTTTCAGACACACACCTTGTTAGACAGATTTTAAAAATTAGTCTGAATAAGTGTAAAAGTCACAAGTACAGTATCACCTGGTAACGTTTCTGTTAACGGCCACTGCAAGTCTGAATTAAAACTAATGTTTCTGCAAAATGAGCCGTAGCTGACAATACAACATTCACCTGCCTTGTGCACTGATTGGCCAGCTGTGCAGAGGTGAGAAAGTGAGCTATTTCTGTCACTTGTTGGATTTGCAAACGTGTGCATCACTATAAATATCTTCCCGGGGAAGCTGTTTGAAAGTGTGCACCGGTACAATCGTATTCACACGATTATCTCACCTCACTTCCCTCTACGACAGCCAGCTTTTCACCTTTCACACCCTTTGAGTGCGACTGTTCACAACAAACACTTTTTCTGTCTAATGTGGTCGGACAACACGTAAGAACTCCTGTCTGAGCATAACTCGGCCTTCATATAAATGCAGCACAGAGAGCGACTAAATGCACAAAACAGATGTATCATAAAACCATCTAAACAAAATCTGTTACAAACCAGAGACTTTTCTCTTCAGTCTATACAAGAGATTTTCTTCTTTCTGTGCTGTGTTACAAAATAACTTCAAGGAAAAAACTCTTAGAAGAACAATAATCAGAACTACAGTCTCCTCCTTCTTACTCGGCTACATGGAATATTTAAAAAAAAAGTCATTCAAAACAAGAGTCCCAACTTGACATACTGACACTGTAAAACAGACAAGATAACTCAAGCATCCTTCTGCATTTGATGGCCATTAATAGATTTTAAAATCCATCCCCAATGCAGCCTGTTGAAATTTCTGCGGCTCAGCTGTGCCACTACTCCTTCTTGTGCACCAGATGGCAACATCGCACAAGCATTGTGACTTTTCCCCAACAGCCGTCCTGTCATGTCTCAGTAAAGCCGTAACAAACTCCTACAGTATGTGTAAATGACTGAATGCCGTCACTTAAACAGGCAGAGAAGCCAGCAATGACACACGTTCCACATCTGAACGGGGCTTTATTTTAAAGGCAAAATGTTTGTATCGGACAGTAACTGTTTGCCTCTGAATGTTGCCTAAATCCTCACCAACTCTGCTAAAGAGAACAGAGACTAGACAGTGTTTTCCTGCTCTGAACTGCACAAGAGAGGAGAGGAGCTGCAGAAAGGATCTAGAAACGGTTCTTCACTGCTTTAAGAGGAACATGGGCATCACAAAGCACGAACCCAGAGCTCATTCACTGTGCCATCATCGTCTCTTTGAAGCAGAACTGATAAATAGATCATATTTGTTTTAAATCAGGGAGGTTAGTTGCTCCAGGATGAATTATATGGGTGTGTCATTATCTGTTTAATCTTTATCTGACTGTTGTCAAGGTGGTGAAGAAATATGTAAAAAGACCTCCAAGTCCATAAAGTGTCTTCTTACATATTGGGTGAAGACGTCATTGGGAATAAATGGTTACAACTGTGTTCAACTAAAGTGTTTTGTTTGCTGAGAATTTCAATTTTCTCTCCAGAGATGCCCAGACTTCTAATTTTGCACTTTCTCCTTTTTTCCTTTGCAGGAAGATTTTTTCTGATGACAAAGGCAAACTGGCGGATGCAGAGTTATCGAACGCCCTGACGGAGATCACTGCAGAACACAACAGTGTCATACAGACAAATACCACCGAGAGCAAAGCATGATGGGCCGGTGGAAGCCCCAGCCCAATTCAAAACATTTTTTGCAGCAGCGGCAACGAACAAGAAACACCGCAGGAGTTTTGATTTCCAGTGCCCTTAACTACATATTTAAAAACACGTGTCGATTGGTTAGAGCGCACTTCGACTGTGCTTCATTCCTGGTTTCATTCATGAAATGTTTACTACACCCACGGAGTTTATCTTTATTTAGAGATTTATTTTATTTTTTTATTGTTATTTTATTTAACCAGTCAGGATAATTAAGAATCTCTTATATTATAATGATCGCTTGTTAAATATATGAAATTAGACTCTACTTTATATTGTGCTTATAGTTTGAAATGCAGTCGCACTCAAGTATTGGATTATTATGAGAAATGTAAAAAAAAAAAAAAAAAGAACCTGACTATATATAGAAATTATTTTTCTTATTTTCATGTTCAACTGTTCAAATGTAAACCTGTTGCTTTTATTTTCGTGTTTTAATTTGTGGGCTAGTCTCATTAAATAGCTTGTTCTGCATGTCTGACCTGCAAGTGGTTGTAAAGTTTTGTTTACAAAGTTTCTGGTTTCACGTCTGTTCAGGGATGTTTCATCTCTCACAGATTCGCTGGCATCGATTAAACATAGGCCCGAGCTCAACGTTTGGATGATATCCGTATCTGTAATGGTTATAAAAATACAGGACTAACCCACAGCCAGCTGCAGGGGGAAAGACAGAGAGACTCGCACATCGACCGCGTGCACCATCGGATCTGATTTGACCCATTTTATAAATCAAATGTATTCAGTCTGTCACTGCCTTTCCACAGTGTTAGTTAAAAATATTCATTAATAAAAACGGATTTGATTAAAAAAGGCAACTCACTGAACACAAACATTCACAGAAAGACAAAAAAAAAAACAAGCCAGCTGAACTGCTGATTCTCAGCCAAGGGTTGAAGAACAAATCAAGCGAATGTCTTATGATCTTGCTCTAAATATACGCCAAGTGTTTGTTTGGGGGGGCAACAACTACAATATCTATTGTTTCTTCCTCACATTAAAGCAGATCAAAGGTCTGGCTTCATACCTTGAGTTGTGCTGTGAAAAAGAAAAAAAAGCCTTTTTGTACTATTTAAAAACTACAGAGATTTCGTTTCCATTTCCTGCCTGCAAGCTTGTGCACTGTGCCTGTGTGTCAATAGATTGTCTTGTCATCAGTTTCTATGATAATCTGCATAGCTTTTTCGTGAGAGATTTAGCCTTTTTATTTAATATATTGTATTATTAGAAGAAAAGTATGATAAATGGACTAATGTGGTCATTATAACACGTGTAGTGTATACAACTGTCTCTGGTCACAGCACTATATTATTGCCAGCTATAGTGAAGGAAGGTGTTTTGAGCCTTGGCATGAATTCAGTGAGTATTTCATAACGTATAAACTACAAGGCAGATAGACGTGCCCATGTCTGTTTGGGGGGAAAATAGTTCTCATGTTGATTTAATGAGTGTTACCTTTTGGGCTCGTTCTGGCATTACTACACATTGTTTTTATTTCTACCTTCCTCCTCTTCCTCCCCCAAGTTGTTATTCTAGTGTTCTGTAATGTGGTCTTTGAATTTCTTTTCTTTTTTTTCTTTCTTTTTTTTTTAAAGTTTTTGTCTTTTTGTACAAAAATCACTAACCAAGAGCGACTGCTTGACAAGTTGAGGATACCACCGACAGGAAGCAGGGTGGTCCACCTGAAACAGGAGATCCAACTTCTTTAAATAATATGAAAAAAAGCTTTAGTTATTGAAAGGTCAAAAGAAGTGAATTCAGATTTTAAAGTGTGTGACTTTACTCACCCCGTTCTGCTGTTGCCAGACCACCTTGCTCCCTCGTCTCTGGGTGCTCCTTTTGGTTTTATTGGGTCAAACTCAGAAAATATCTGTTGTGTACAGTCTGAGTGCTAACCCATTTACAAAATAAAAAATGGTTTCCGAATCTAATTTTGTCCTGGCCCATTTTGTCATTAGTTTCAATTACTTTTCCTTTTTTCTTTCTTTCCCCCCCTTTTTTAAAGAAACCGTGTCTTGCATTCAGAGCACGTAGTGACTTGTTTTGGACGGCAGGTGGCAGTAAAAACCTATTTTTGCAGCCTCCTCTTCCCTCCTCCTTTGTTTTCGCCATGTCATGGACACTCAGGACTATTTACAGAAAGGTTACAGTGCAAACAGGTTGTGTTGGGGGGGCTGGAAACCCCCTTGGGCCAACTTGTTCACATAGATGGAAGAGAGGGGGGCATGACGGGGGGTAAACACGTGTTACATAATGCGTGTTTGTGCGGGAGTAAAGTTGATACTTCCTGGCTGGGATGTCAAAATACTATGTACCAGTGGAGGCTTGTTATTTTCAGCTGTGGCATTCCTCCTCTCAGTTATGTGACATGAACCTGCAGACCAGTAACATCACTGACCCGGTGTGGCATCCTGTTTCACCCCTGTGTCACCCCCCACCCTCTTACCCAATTTTCTTTAGTGTGACCTCTTCAAAACTGGTTTGATCTTACTGACTTTGCTTTTGTGATTTCAGGACTGCAGAAGTGGTCCTCAGCCCGTAGCTCTTCAGTGGCTCAGATGCCCTGTAGATGTCTCTGATTGCAGCCCCCTGTTGATGGAGAGACGATCATTCAGAGCCGTGACGTCGCCCCGGTGATGGTTTGCAGCCGGACAAGCGTGCAGCAGGCAGCCACGATGATGCAGGAACCCGCGTGATGGGGCCTTCAAAGTAAAAGGGCTATTAAAAAAAAAAAGGGAAGACATGAGAGGTGTTAAAATGCAGTGCTGGAAAGTACACTACAAGTATAGTTTTCATTTCCATTTTATGCTGCTTTACCTCTCTGCCCTCGCTACATTTCAGAGGCAAATATTGAACTTTTTTCTTCACTACATGTACTGGACAACCTTCATCATAGCCCCACTAATAATATAAAACAAAATCCACCAATAAATGTGTGATCTAATAATGCCAACATGTCTTTATTGTGTGTTTTACAAAACCTGAATATGCATAACAAAAAAGAACAATAACATGGAAAGAGCAAAAAAACAAAAACAAATATGATACGCCACCACACAAGTCAAACAGGGTAAACACTGTCAAAGTAAATATAAACACAATCCCACTCTGTAGACATTATAGCTGTAAGAACATAAGTTAGGCACATCTGAGGCAAAACAGTGCCTTTAAACACATCAAACATAACGTGTCCTCCTACGCTCTTGGTAGGCATTTAACACAAAGGGAGAAAGGTGAAATACTTTGATGGATGTAGACTTCAGTGACTGTTTACAGATCGGGACGTTTTACAGGCACTCTCACTGAGGTGGTGATATAACGGACGATAGAAGAAAAGGTGCATTTCGCTCTCGACCTCTCACAGATCGCACAAGTGACACTTTCTTTTCTCTCTGCACAGTCAGAAAACGGTGTAACTGAAATAGGACAGATATAAGATTTATACAAGTGTGTGGGGGGGGTTTATAAGCAAGATCTCTAAATAGCTTAACCTGTCAGGGACACAGCCCAATGCCCTACTGCAGAGTCTAAGACTTTTATTCCCTCAAAAGGTAACAAGGTCATCTGGAGTAAGTCCTTGTAAGTATTTGTAGTGCTCAGTCTGACAAGACTGTGGAGCCCAAACCTCTAATAACTCTCCTTTCTTCCTGAACCACATAACCTAAGTTTTATCTTTTGTTTTTATCTTCATTTACTACACAAACAATGCACAATATTCAATTAAGTTTGATGTCTCCAAGGCGGACTATATCATCTGCATACAGAAAGAGTGCCAACTGTGAAGTCACCTAATCTGACACTAGGACCTGCTTGTTTAATTTGTAGGTTATAGATGTAAAACAGTGCAGGAGAGAGCCCTCCACCCTATTTTACATTTACTGGTAATGGTGGTAGGAATATATATAAACTACATTCTATATAAATTAAAATTAGACACACATCTAGCAGATCAATATACAGGTTATGGATACATTAATGCATCAATAATTGTAAGCCAGTAATATAACGTTCATTACTCTTAAATGGGCCACTCTCTAAAATGAGCATGTTTTATCTGGTCTCTTTAAATATAAATTAATGCGAATTGTATTCTTAAAGTTGTAATCTCAAAGATTAATTATCTTAATCAGTGGTGATAATCAATAATTGTAGGTGTGTTTCTGGATTTTAATTTCATTGTGTAGTCATCAGTCTTGGCTGTTCAATATGACACAGTAAATGCATGTCAGCTGCATTGTTTGGTGACAGGCAGACAAACAGACAGGGAAAAGTTCCTTTTAGTGCAATTCTGAGGTACTTGTCCTTTATGTGCTTTCATTTTAACCATCTTCACATTTCCACTTCACTACAACTCTGAGGGAAATGCACTAAATGTATTTAACAGCTGTAGTTACTCATTTTGAATCTATGGCTTCACATGTGAAAATGTGACTAATATTTAATGACAACTAATAAATGCAGGTGGATTGTGGATTAAATTAAGTTATCCGGCAGTACACTTTTCAAACTGATTCCATCTTTACCACCATTGGTGAAGCTGATGCAAATTAATACTTGTAATACAATTATGAGGGTTATTATTCTGAAATAGGCCCTTTCTTATGAATACTTTACAGCTACAATTACTTTTACTTGAGTATTTACAAGTGAAAGTCCTGCATTATGTATGTATCATCAGCTACATGTCCTTAAAGTAACAACGGTATAAGATATCATTATGCAAAAAGACTGACTCCATACAGAATCATGTCAGAAACATTGCTGTTAACTATTTCACATCATTTTCTGTTATTTGACAACTATGCAATGAACCAATTGTATATTTTGTATTTAAAGTAATCATCTGCAAAGTAACTAGAGCTCATGTAGTGGATTGAAAGTGTTCAGTGTGGTGAAATGGCTGGAAGTATGAAGGCTCTACATTAAGGAAATGCAATAAGTTATCTTCACTGTTTCTACAGTTTCTAAATGTAGACATGATGAGTATTTAAAAGATATTTAACAAATATTTCAGTATTTTATCATTCTCAGTGCATATAAATGTACTGTTTTTAAGTCAACATTAAAGAAAGAAAAACCATGAAGTATTAACCCGCCTGGATCTGATTCCCTGCAGTGCTGAAGATGCTTTGAAGTAATTTAAACCTTTAAAATGAGAAGAAGAAAAATGTGAACAAATAATTGGAAAACGCTTGAGGCTTAACGGGGGAGGGGTGCACTGAGTGGACTGAGATTGTTGACCTCAGCTGACCACATGGTGAGTATCTTAAAGCATCAGCTTTAGTATTTCAAACATCTCGTCTCTTTCCATCCAGCAACTGTGCTGAAATGTCAAAAATTTAAACGTCTGCAGTCGTTTAATTTGAGACTCACTTGCATCAATTTTCTCCAGACAGACACACGTTAGAATTGTCTTTCTCTCTCCCCTCCCCCCACATGCTCAGCATTGTAAAGAGTCACTCCCACATTGTTGGTTGACTTAAAAGACAAAAATGTGTTCACCAAGATTTCCTGTATTCTTCAACATTTTTTTGACAGTGCCAGCAGAAGAAAAGTAAAAACATGATAACTAAATCTGAATTTACCTTTCTAATCTAAATATACTTTGTACTGGAACGATACCAAGTAACACAGCATATTTATATTTATTTAGGATAAGATCTGAATGAAAGATGAGACACACTGGCCTCGCAATAAAGACACTCCACCAAGTAAGTTCCTTTCTTTTTTAAATGATAAACATACAATGCATCTTCTACAAAGCTCATTTTCTGTGATTGACAAATAGACACTTTATGATTTAAAAATATGTCACAACTAATCTGAATTCTTATTCTGCACCATTTCTTTTGCACATTAATATTACTGACCAACACCACTTTGACTCTGAAGTCTGTCTAAACTTCATATAAATTTCATTTCATGTATTTATTTATTAAGAAGATGCACATTAATCAACTTTTCCGTGGATGTGTGTGAGCTGTGGTACTTTGACAAGAGGTTTTGAAAGAAATGAAATTTCACAGATGACACCATAAATACAGCAACAAAACACACACACTGAAGCCCTTAGTACAATAACACCACAATTATATCCACTATCCGGCACACATGGCCTTGCAAAAAACACACAGCAACAAACCATGGCCATGTAATACTGATCATAACCATTTCTAACAAACACACACACACACACACACACACACACGGCAACAATAAACAACAAAACGTTCGTAAAACACAATCATAATGCTGATCTTAATAAACTGTTAAAGAAATGCAGTCAGTAAAAATAAAAGTAATATCACACACCGAACATGTACATGGTGCAAGTCGTCAATGTAGAAGACTACAGCTCACTGTTAATAAAGTAATACTGCACATATCCAAGCCATGCAAAACTGAAAAAGGACAGAGAAGTCAGCAGCGAGTTCATAAGAACAGTAATGATAATAAAATGAGAAATCTGACTACTACATCAAGATCTCAACAATCAAATCCCTAAACTCTTAAATTTGGTTGCAACATAATCAATTATCAGATTATCTTTGATTAATGACTATTCTTTTTTCCTACTATCCAACAGTAAACCTCCTCCTTCTCCTCCTCATCCATCCTCTCCTGTTGAGACGCGCTCCAACACGTGGCCCTGGGAGTTTTATTTTGAAAGCCCCTCTCGGAAGTGCAGCCCCCCCCCCTCCCCTGCTGGTTTGACTGTCGCGGCTGGGTGATGATTTGCTTACTTGGAGCAGGGCTGAGTTTGGAGCGGGCACTGTGAAATGTGTAAGCATGATGTTGGCCGGATAATCAGCGGAGGACGTTGAGGAGACGGAGGTAAGGCGGACTGTGCCGGCCGACACTTTGAGCAGCAGCCCTCTCACTCATCACCTCAGCCGGCTCACCGCGCTGCCATCAACTACTTTTATTCTCATATGCTTTTTTTTTATTTTAAAAACAGCCAATATTTTCATTATGAAACCTTATCCTTCTTCTTCTTATTATTATTATTATGAGAATTTGACAGCAGACGTGGAAGTTAGATTCATTTGAATTTTTTTCCCACCAAACTCTTATTTAGATTTCTTCTTTTTTATTTTCCGGACAAACAGCGTGCACACACAGTAACAAAGTAGCGCGCGGAGGGATTATTTGTCGCAATGTGTTGTGGCGCTGATAATGCTGATAGATGAAATAATAATAATGATAACAATAATAAAAAAGGTGCGTTTGCGCGTCTGCACCTGATGCGCTCCTTTGTCGCGGGTAGTTGAGGATGCAGCCTGTCAGCATCAGCCGAGCAGCCGCCGAGCGCTCCGACAGCACCGATCATCGTTCATGTGTCATCTGCGTGTGTGTGTGTGTGTGTGTGTGTGTGTTTTAAATGTGCGGTGCAGACAACGTGCGCGCTCTTTTCACCTTCACACTCACGCGTTCCTTCATTTTCATGTAGTTTTATAACTTATTTAGGGATTTTTTTGTTTTAGGCAGAGGAGCAGCTTAATTGCCTTTAACGCGGCTAATCGTGGACGTGCGCTGCTTAAATGAACTAATCAGCCCTGCGAGGCGTTTGTTAATAGCAGACCTACCTGTTGAGGGCATGTGTGTGTCTGTGTCTGTGTCTGTGTGTGTGTGTGTGTGTGTGTGTGTGTGAGCAGCTTGATAAATTGAACCGTCACCTCTCAGTATGCAGACGTTATTACAGCGACGTGCCCGCTTCTCAACGAGACCTCAGACTAATCACCTGCAATGGAAACTGTTGCTCTGCTCTTATCGACCTGTTGTCTGTCTTTGGTTCTTAATTAAAATAAATAAACACGTAGCGACGATGAAATAAAATAAAATAAACCCTGAAGAGCTGGTGTGTGTGTTTATGGGGGTTATGTTTCAGATTTTTTTTTAAATGTGATATTTTTGTGTTATTTTAAAAGAATATTCCCTCTGATTGCTCCTGGATGAAAGTGTTCACTGGAGGATAATTAAGTACCTTTTACATCACATTGTGAGCCAGACAGGCACTAATGATCCTCTTACCCTCCACCCTCTCCTTTACCCCCCCCCCCCCCCCCAATCCAAACCAGACCCACAACCAGCTGAAGGCAAGTGAAGCAGGCAGGACAGCCACACCTCATGCGTGGGCTCAGCGAAGGTCCGAGTGGATACGGGTCTGACAAACATGGGTGTGCTCCAGCTCCACAACCCCACTCACTCCGGCACGCTCCTGCAGCGGGCCAATCAGATGCGTCTGACCGGCACCTTGTGTGATGTCATCATCACGGTGGACGGCCAGGAGTTCCCGGCGCACCGCACCGTCCTGGCCTGCACCAGCAAAATGTTCGAGATCCTGTTTCATCGCAGCAGCTTGCGCTACGCCCTGGACTTCCTGTCCCCCAAGACCTTCCAGCAGATCCTGGAGTACGCATACACTGCCTCGCTCCAGGCAACGGCCGAGGACCTGGATGACCTGCTGTACGCCGCAGAGATCCTGGAGATCGAGTACCTGGAGGAGCAGTGCCTGAAGGTGCTGGAGACCATCCAGGCGGAGGAGAGCGAGGAGGTGGCGGTGAGAAATCACAGCTCTGGAGACCACAGCGACCACAGCCGGGCCAGACACTGGAGGCACATGTTGATGTCCAAGAAGCATTCCATACAGGACGGGCCCAACCGCACCACTCCCACCGCCCTGCACCACCTGGCGCTGTACCACATGACTGAGAGGAGCTCTCCTGGTCCGGAGCCCGAGGCGGCTCCCAAGCTGAGCCCCAAGCCGGACACGGAGGTCGACATGGAAAGTTCCCAGCAGCCTCGCAGCGCAGAGTTATCCCAGGCCACAGCATCCCTAGATCCCGCCAGAAGTATAAAATCAGAGAGCATGCAGGTGGATGATGCCAACGGCTGCGAGGCTCGATCCTCTAGCACCGGGGAGGGGAGCTGCGTGTCAGACCAGCACCGAGACGAGGGCCCAGGGACGCCCCTGAGAGGCAGCGTGATCACCAGCGCCCGAGAGCTGCACACGGGCTCTGAAGAAGGGGGGCAAGTGGTGGCGAACTCTCTTGACTGTTTCCCCGGGATGGCGGACAAACATCTGGCCTCGATGTACTCTGTGCCCTCCAAGCCCACGGGGGAGGGGATGCTGCCGGTGTCTGTCTCAGTGGCCCCGTCCCTGGGTGTGCCGCTGGACCCGAGGGCCTACAGCGGCCTGCTGCACCAGGGCTTGCTGCACAGAGAGCTCCTCAGCAGGCTGGGCCAGTTTGCAGCAGGGATGAGGCACGAGGGCCAGGCTCAAGGCCAGCAGTGCTGTGGAGAGTGTGGACTTCAGCTGCACAGCAGACAGGCTCTGGAGCAGCACAGGTAACATGCACACAGCATCAAGTTTTGTGGGGTTTTTTTTACACTTTTCTGCAGCATCACAGCATATTTTAAATCTATTTTTTATCTTAAATAATGCAAATGGAAACAAAATGAAAATTTCTATCCAGTTCAATTTCAAAATCTAATAATTACTTGTTAAAGCCAAAGGTAAGAGTGATAATATGCTGAAAAAAACAGCACTGCTACACTCACTGCGCAGCATCTTTACTGATAAACATGTGTCTCATAAAAGATGTGAGAGGTGTGAGTGTGCTTGTTTCGGTGTGATGAATGTAAGCTAAACAGTTGATTATGCCACTAGGAAAAGGTTTGGACGCGTGCCTCTTAAATTCAACCATTTTGTTGTCTTAAACCCACCCCACCCCCCTCAAATCATGTTAAAATACTATGAGAGTTAAAAGCTGCAAGAAGCAACAGCAAATATGTTAATTCATTCTCAGGGACACCTGCACTGATGTCTTATCAGTGAGACGTCTCGGGAAGTTTTGAATACGGTCTTTGTAGGGGATTTGATATAAAAGAGGCCTCGGTGTCGCATAACGCTGTTATTTACAAAGCCTTATTTTCTAAATTCTGTTTGATTATTTGTGCAGGAGCGTGCCTCACACAACAGGCTGCCTCCCAGGCTATTTGATATGCATTCCTTTGCATCAGCGGAGAGGAGCCTCTCAGCAGGGACCGGGCTGGACGCTTCAGCTAGATGATGGATAACTTCTGCTTCATGACTCGCTCTGTTGTTTTTTGTTTATTCCGCTTTTATTTACGAGCTTGTCAGTTTAGATTTTGTCATTGTCTGCAAAAAGTTACCGACCAGCTCAGTGACAACTCTCATTAACTTGATTGCAGATGTTTATAATTGTGCGTGCTTGGCAGTGTTTGACTCATCACTAATCATTAGAAACAAGACCATCTGGAAGCCAAAAGTCCTAATATGCTGCTAACCCGTGATTAGGATCACAGTCTGTCCCTGTCCGTGCCTGTGGCTGACATTTCAGCCGCGTGCCGCTCCCGAGTTGTGTTGAAACCGCCCGGTGAAACAGAGCATCCTGTGGGATAGTTAGTGATGCGCGTTTCTTACTCATGGAGACAGGCAGGATGTCCGCGGGTTGAGGGAGTTGTATTGGTGGCACTGCTTGCGGATGTAATGAAGTTGCTGTAGGTCTGTAACCAGGTCACTGAGCATACACCTGGCCTGCAGATTGACATTTCCTAGTGTAGTTAAAGAAGTTTCTCCTGGCTCATTTTCTGTCTGAAAAACTATAGAAATTGCACAAATTTGGTTTCTGCTTCTCTAGCCTCATTTAGAGAAAAGAGCAGAAAACAAATAACTTGCCATCCAAAATTAGAAATATATAATTGTGATAGTGATGCCTGTAAATGTACCAGACATTATAATTTAACAGTACTTCAAGTCATTTTTTACAAGTTACTGAAATTTCTGCTTACACAGAGACAACTTATGGTTTCAGTATTCTTAAATTCATCATTGTCATTGTTTGCTTATAAGAATTTAAATAATACCATTACATTTTTAGGGTGTTTTTATTTATGTTTTTTTAATATACTTGGGGGTGTTTATATCTTCATTATCACAGGAGGAGACAGGAAATCAGAAGGTATTAAATGTAACAACTGTCCCGTCTGGACTCAAACTCTGAACCTTAAATCCTTTGTTCATCAGGATGGTCTGTATTTTTAGCCTTTTATTAAAAACTTAACAGAGTAGAGAAAAAAGCTGGGTCATCAGGATGCCCAATATAAAAGCTTTTTTAAGTCTTGTAAGAAAATCTTAAAGTCAGTCAAATCTTCAAACCTGCAGTAAAAATAAACCAAAAATCTGCTCCTGAGTGCCAAAATAATTATTTTTCCTTAATATGTTAATTTCATGTTAAATCAAATCTCAGGACTCATTTATGTTGGCCACAGTGTGTTTAACCGTGCACTCTTCTGAGGCCATTTCCTCTGCTGTTGGCGGGGTGATATAAGGATAACAGTACAGATGCCTTGCATGCTTGGATGTGTGTGATATGATATGATAGGTTTTGCTGCCGGCAGAGCTTCGGCGAATCATCTTCTTTTCTCCTTTTCATTGCAGTTACAGGAGAAGTGTGTGTGCGTGCGCGTTACGTCGGGATGTGAATTTGCGTGCATGTGCTTAGTGTGTGTGTGTGTGTGCCCAGTGTCTTGCAGTGCTGGCGGGTGGAGGCACGCGTATGTCTGCACTCTGAAATTAGCCAGATATCCTATTGTCTGTGTTCTTTTAGCATTCATGCGTTGTGATTCACAACTCCAAGGGCCTCTTACACTAATGATGTTGCATTCAGCGAGGGATTCTTGCCTGAATTAAAACATGCTCCTCTTGTTACGAGGACAATGACGCTTCTGGGTTTGGGAGACCTTATAGAGGAGAGAAAAAAAAAAAAAAGAAAAAAGCGCAGAAACGAGATACTTTTATTGTCACGAGTGCGTTCTCGCTCGGTTCTCGCCTCTTGTTAACACGCTCACATTAGTGTTTGTCTTTCCACAGGAGGCTGCACAACGAGGAGAAGGGCCACGGCTGTGAATACTGTGGCAAACACTTCCAGGACAGCATGCGGCTACGGATGCACATGCTGTCTCACACAGGTACTTAGTAACTCTCACACTCTCATCTCAGAGTATTCAGTGCTTATGAAGCCTCTTGATAGTGCGGCCTTTCAAATGCACCTGTTCATACCACAGCCCCCCCCCCCCCTTCCCTATCCCCCCCCACCTTCCCTATCCCCCCCCACCTCCTCCTCCTACCAGTTAGTGCTGCTCCGAATACTTGGATCATGCTTTCTTTTCCATGCTTAGGTCTGTGTACCTCTCCCCCCCACCCTCCTCCCCGTCTCTCTAGTCTCTCTCTCTCTCGCCGTTTGAATCGTTTCTGTGTTTTTTCGGAGTCTCTGGCGGCTCGCCAGCTCTGCCCCTTCTGAGTGATGACATCATCAGCTGCCGGCAGGCCTGGGTGTTCTGCCAGTGTTCCGAAGCGTGTGTGATGGCTCGCTCGCAGATGTGTGTCCAGGAACACACTGTACCCAAATGCAGACTTAATCAGACCTGACTGCTCTCCCAGCTACTTTATCCAAAATAGAGAAAGAGGAGCAGAGGGAGGGGAGGAAGGGGGAGATGAGAGAGAGAGAGAGAGGGAGAGAAAGAGAGAGGGAGGGAGGGGAGGGTGGGATCAGGGACTAAAAATGAAACTAAAACAGAAACCTCAGTTGGAATATGTGTATAGACAATGCGAGGTCCCTGTCCTCTCCGCCTGCTCTCTGAGGATTGTTCGGGGAAATGACATACTGCTGACAGATGAGAGAGAATCTGCTTCTTTAAACTTCACCTGACTCGTCCCCTTTTTTTTTCCTCTTCTGTAGCCTCAGCGTAACCCTAAAAACACACACCGTCTTGCATTCTACTCTTTAGACCGCGACAGCACGCTTTGATTTTCAATTCGCAGCGACATCCACAACAGCAGCACCTTTAACCTAATTTGAATTTTTGCATAAACTCTCCCCATCCCAATGTGTCAACCCATAATACTACAAAAAAAAGAGAGATGTGGATCTCATTTCTTTGTCACTGTGTATTTCGGTATAGCAGCCTTAGATCCCGCTGGTTGCTAAGGAGCGAGTGCTCCACTGCTCTAATGGGCTGATTTGGTATTCAGCTCGATGCTGGCTCTTATTTTGGTATGCCAGACAAAGTGTTTTGATGGAGGACGATTGCAGCCGCGTCTGGAGACAGTTTGATGGTTTATGGATGAGAGCACACTCCGTGCCTTTGACTGCACAAGACAATGCACTATGTTCTCTTCTTCCCTTATCACACAATCTCACACAACACAACACACCACACTGGACAGCGTCACACAACATCAGGATCTACAACATTGCTACAGTGTTACTACCATATAAGACTGCTCTCTACCAAGTTTTATTTTTGCTCCGTGTGACAAAACGCACAGCTCCAAAACAGTAACAGTTTGTTTTCAAAAATTGTTGTTTTTAGAAATGAACAGATTGGGGCTTTTTTTGTTATTTGTGTGCAGCACTGGGAACAGTGGCACAGTGTCTGTGTATAGAGGCATCGTAAGAGTTGAAAGAGGACCACATTTAGGCTGTAGCGCTCAGAGTTCCCAAAGCTTGTGGGTGTTTTAATGAGTCATTTTAACTTCATTTAAAGCCAGCTGAGCAGAAAATAGATCAGTGAATGAGCCCTGGGCCAGTATGGATCTGCAACCGATTTACATCTCTGTGAGAGCCAACCCACATCCAAACAGCTGTGTGTGTGTGTGTGTGAGAGAGAGAGAGAGGGAGAGAAAGGATGTGTGTGTGTGTGCGCGCGTTTGTGTGTGCATATCTGTCCTATGTGTCTGTCTGTGCAGGTGTGAGGTGAGTGCAGAACAAGGATTGAACATTTCTGCAAGCAGTCTGCATACTTGTCTCTTTCATGTTCTCATCACAATAGACAAGGGCATTCCAAAGGTGAACTGGGAACTGTAGTTACAGTGTATGCGATGGGATTTGGGGTGTTGACTCTGAACTGTTTTTTTTGATAAAGGGATGTGCCGTAGGCGGGAAGCGTCTGCTGTAGAGAGAACACCCAGTCCTTCTGTGGCCTCTCAGGCAGACAGTCTGCTCACTGTTCAGAGACTGATAACAGGGCACGGTAAATAAAACTCTTCAGCTCGGCTCTTTTTTGTCAAGAAGAAGGGCCGTTGCACCCTGTCTGGTGCTTTTGTTTGTCCTGAGTTGTGTTTTTATGGCGCTTTCCTCTGCTCCATTGTACTCTGCGCATTTTGCTTCCTTGTGTTAACACCTGAAAAGCACAAGTGTGTGACAAGCGAGGCTCTTTGGTGACTTTTGAAATGGGACGCCTTTGTTCCTCTCTTGTTGCTTTTTCCACAGCTCTCTTTTTAATGCTAAATTAACTGACTTACTCTACAATTACAAACACACATGTTTACTTGTCTGATTGAGATACCTTCTTATAAATTTGATTCTATCTACAGCTCCTGCAGAGGCGCTGGTGTGTGATCAGTGTGGAGCGACATTCTCCTCAGAGGATGCTCTGGAAGCCCACAGGCAAACACACACAGGTACTTTTACAAATGTGTGCATGCACTAACACTCTCTCCATACACACACACACACACACACACACACATTTTGTGTTTAACCTGGACAGCATGCACTGAACTGTCGAGTAAGCCGTGACTACGGGACTTGTGATCGTGGGTCTAAACTTGCCTGTCATGCTGGCTGGGTTAAACTGTTCCTGTCATGATGCTCCATAATTTATCAACAGGGAGGTGGGAGGCCCTCTCACATATCACCCACTAATATCTCTTGGCATCCAGACCCACTGCATGCCACTTTGCCACAGCTGCCAGCATTACAGTCTCACAGACACACTATCCTCACCCCCTGCCTGAGAGCGCCTGTGGAATTATTTACCTTACACTCAACAAGACGAAGAACACCTTTTGTTTGTTTCCATAATCTCAAATTAAGGAAATGTTTGTACTAAAACCCTTTTCTGATCCACTGAATGTCTGGCATCAACAGTTGGCATCAGGATGAATCCAAATGTTGTTTTCCTCTTAAAAAGTTTTTGGCCGAGCGGCTGCACAAACCTGGATGGTGTCTTGCGATTTGCAATCTGGGCTGTTAAGAGTTCGGAACAACCTGCCTGAGGATCTGATGTCATTTTCATCTTTTTAATCAGTTCTTAAAACCCACATTCCCTGACTTCAGTTATCAGGAGCAAGCAAAATTTACTTATATGGCACATTACAAAGTGTTTTGTGAGAAGATGAAACAAGGATATAAGAGACAGAAGAAAAGTCAGAAAGAAGACAAACCTTTTTAAATTTCAATCAGTATTTGCATTGATGTTATCAAGAGAGTTACTACTTTTGGTGCCGCTTTATTAATCAAGTAGAGCTATAAAGGTTTATAAATTGTCAGTAACTACCTTGTGGTTAGTAAGTGATTTATTAACAGTGTCTGAGCTTTAACTGAGAATCGCTATGGGGAAATCTGTCTGATGAAACATAAAACATGCAGACTTTAACATAAGATACATAGAAAATAATGATAAAATATGTTAAACAAGTGCTAAATCTCACCACACAAGCTAACACAACACATTGCAACATCAACGTGTCAGAAATAATCCACAAACATAAATAAATATAAAGACGTGCTGCAGTTGCCAGGGTGTGTGCTTACATTTGAACATTTTTTTGCTTGGGGTGCATTTCGCTGCCAACATGGTTTTGCCTTTGTATTTTTAGCTCTTTGATTAATCAGGAAGGAAACCTCCCATGAATTGTTTGACTCTGACACCTTCAGAAAGAAAGCTAAAACTAGCTGAGTGAATAAAAGCTTTAATGACTTGCAATATCGTTTATAGCCAAAAGCTTGTTGGTTTATTTTAAAGTAGAGCTGAAGCAATTAGTCAATTAATCAATTAGTGGACCAGCAGAAAATTAATCAGGAGCTTTCAAGTGATGTTTTAAAGGAAAAATGCCAACACCTCTTTGGGCTCTAAATAATTGTTGGGAAATAATTGTTTGACATTTGATGGATCAAACGAATAATTCAAATTAATTTTTAGTGGCCTGCACGACCCAGTTTTTCCATTTTATGTCAGACGAATGCCAAATAACACGATCTGTCAGTCACCAGGTTAACACTGATCTTTAAAAGCACTGATAACCAATTTATTGCTATTAATAAAATCATTATTGACAACTTTAAAAGGCCTTTATAGGGACGACTTCCTGTGGCTC
This sequence comes from Amniataba percoides, assembly GCA_037176925.1. Taxonomy (NCBI): domain Eukaryota; kingdom Metazoa; phylum Chordata; class Actinopteri; order Centrarchiformes; family Terapontidae; genus Amniataba; species Amniataba percoides. Next base: position 8,536,616 of record JBAJHX010000049.1, on the reverse strand, counting down.
TTTCCTTGTGAATGTTATTCCATTAGCGTGAAGTGAGAAACAACACATGATCTGACTGAAGACCTCTCCCGCTGTTAAAAAAAACTGGTATTGTTGCCAGACGGTACATATGCCTGAGTGTCTGAATCCACACCTTTTCTGCTACTGTCAGAGAAAAGTGATAACCCTCTCAGAAGCATTGGCATGTAACTGTAACTCCAGGTGACACACACAGTATGAATTCTTAATGGATGTGGACATGGAGGGGTGTTAACGATGCCCAGAAGTTTCTACCCTCATCTCCCCGAGTTGTAAACATCCAGAGCTCGGTTTCAGGTTGGCAGTGTATCCAGAGCAGGGTACAGGAGGGCATTACTCTCTCATTTTGTCATGATCTCAGCTTGGTCTGCTGTGACGCATGACCCTTTTTACTGTCTCTTATTGTAGCTCTCAGGATTATGAGCTACAGGTAATTTAATCGGCGGCATTGAGGTTATGTGGGGAAAGCGTGACATTGTGCCAACATTTACATTCAATAAGTATAACCTGGATCTTTCGGTGCTTCAGTGCCAACCGTGCAGCCTCAGCTTTAATTTGCCATGTGGCATAACCAGTGAGCCAAATGAGTTTCCTCTTAGCAGATTAACACTTGTCAGACCTCAGCAGCTGCAACACTGCTGTCCACCTCCTCTGGAGGGGAAATAATACTACTTTTGGGAGCCCTTACTGAAGCATTTTGGCAACACTGGCTACAGTGAAAGTCTCTTTAACCATTTTGATATGTCAGAGGTGAATGGCCGTGGGTTGCTGAAGTTAGAGATCAAAAGGGAGGAGGGGCTGGGGGCGGAGTGGACTGTGGGAAGGGAAGGGGGAAGGGGGTATGTGAGGACTTCCTGAGGGCAAGAGGATTGCTGCTGGTGTTGGATGCCAGGACTGAGAGGAAAACAACATCATGTGCTGCTGTTTACTCCTCACCACAGCACTGTCATAGTCTCCTCTGACCTACTTGTCAGTGCCCAAAATAAAAGAATGGATCTGTCTCCGAATTGCTCTCACAACAAAGGGGTTTGTTTCATCAGAGCAAGTCAAGGCTCTGGGGCATCGAGCTTTCAATTTTGGAAAACCCAAGACTTTAGCTTATCTACAGCACGCACAGAAATTGACTGTATATGCTTCAAACCACGCTGGCTGGCCATTTTGCCACCTTGCCTTCAAGGCAAAGGCCATAAGAGTGCTGCCTTTGTGTACTCACAGCAGCTGCACTGTTTCCACACATTACAGGCTGCTTCATCAAGTGAATAATATTACCTTCTGTCCGAGCCCTAATTAAACAGTCCTGTAGTCCATTCAGACAGAGCGCAGGCTTTATAGTGCAGCCCTCTTAATGCAGACCTTTTAGCTCGCCTAATTGCGTGTCCGTCATCATACTGCACCCTCTTGTTAATACCCAGTTGTAATTCATATAAGCCTTAAACTGAATTGAACTGTGCTCTGTTTGGCCATTGTGCCCCCAGTATTTATTTGCACTGACTGTCACGATACACAAAGCCCCAGGATGCCCTGTCATTTCACGCAGAGCGAAATAAAGTAGATGGAGAAAATATTGTAAACATTCTAGGAATCGGAGCGAATGAAACAGTGCGTGACCTCATTGAACCAGTCCGTGGAATGGTGGTTAAACACGAGCAACGTATCTCTTGTTGCATTAATTATTAAGTCGGTTGTTCCTCACTCGGGTAGATTAGCAGTCTACTGATGAGCGCCCGGGGTTGTTTAAGGTACTGTAGCGTTTGTGTGCACGCTGCCTGAGTTGCCACATCTACGGGGAGCCGTCTGCATGAACACATACAGTGAACGCGCAGGGTCATGTGAGGTCTAGCACATAATGTAGCCTGCATGACCGTGTATGTTTAACTGGGTGATATCAGTGAGCCAGCAGACAGTGAGAGCACAGTATATATGCTCAGCAGGGCCTTAGGACATAGTTTATAGTGTCTCAACATTGCATACTCAGCTGGTGGATATGATCAGCCATGATGTAATAAATTGTGAAATCTGTGTGAAATTTCTTGCCCTTTTGATAGCAGCAGGAGATATGTTTAGCCTCGCCTGGGCTGTCATTCACAATTTACCAAAGCAAATACCTTAACAGATCATATTCTGCAAACATGTATTAAAATAATGACAATTATCTGCTAAATTACAGTTAACATTTTATTCAGCAAATATAAAAGGAACCCTAAAAGTACTCACAAATCAATCAGTTTAATTGGTGCGCTCCGGACATTAAAGTTAAGATTGACACAGGAGAAATTATACAGATTTGGGCTTGTCACAGAATACAATCTCTTGTTCAATTTGCAGTGGGTTTAGTCCCAGATTCTCAGGGTGGGAAAACTTTTGTTTGCCGCTTGAAAAGAAACAGGCTGCGCTTATTTGTGAATGAAGGGATTAGCTCGAACACTTCACCCCAACAAGGACCATGATCCTATCTGGTTGCCTAGACACATGGTTTTGTTTCTTAGGCAGCGTGAGAGCGTGGCTGGCTCCCACCTCGGTTGGACTGAATAAGTGGCAGATGCATGAAGGCAGACCATGTTAAATCACATGAGCGCGCACATGGTCTTAGTGGAAACATGTTGAAATAGCATAACAGCCTCAAACCGTCCTGAAGCACCGACCTAATGCATTAGACAAGCAGCTCAGTAATATAATGCACACAGTAAATGTTTATATTTTTTGCCTTGTAGCAGGAATTGCTTGAAAGTAAATCATTATTCCCACTGTTAAGGCTCCCTCCCACAAAGCACAATGCTCAGTCAACTCTCCAGCCTTTGAGGAATACCATTGATTACATGGTATTTACCCCATTGAGGGCCAGGGGTCAGGGGTCATCCTGTGCCTTAAAACCCAAATCCCAAGCCCATTGTCTGGTTAAGGGTGAGAAAGCAGGGGGCAATGACAGCCAACTTTAGGGCTTATTCACTCATAAAGAAGCTCCTCTGCACTTATTACCAAAGCTTACTGGAAAACTCTACAACTGCAAATCCTTTTTGTTTGAAAAGTTAACAGAGCGCAGCGAGGCGAAATGCTGCCACTAACGCACACACAAACACTTCCCTTGCCTCCGAAGGTTTTTGTTTACACTTCAAGATATTATTTGTTATTTTTATTTCCAGCGTCGGTTGCGCGGAATAAAACCGACTGCTGAGCTGTTGTCACCGTGTGTCAGCCTGAGATCAAGAGTGAGATTCTTGTGACAGAATATTTGTCATATTTTCTTTACTCAACTTTCAGCATTGCTGGTGACAGAGAGGATCAGGATATACATCTGTAAGAGTTTGCGAGTGTGTCAGGGAGTAACGCTTTACCTCCAAAAAGAAACCGGCATGTTAAACTTTCAGAGCAGACGGAACAAAGTACGCAGGCTGCATTGAAACAAGCATTTACAATATATGATAGTTAATAAAGAGAGAGTGGAGAGAGGATTATTAAAGTAGCTTTGAAGTATCTACAAGGTGGATAATGGGTTATTCATTTGGTTGAGGGCTCTGCTTTGCTCTGCTTGCAGCTAAACAAGTCTGGACACATTGGAACAGAAAGCACTCCCCCTGCTGGCTGCAGCCAATATTACGAGAGCAAACTGGTTAAAGTGGACCAAGTGGCTCCACATCACAGGTCATGCAGAGAATGCATTGTGCCTCTGAAATGTCTTTAGCCATTTTTAGATGGCTCATTATCCAGACTCCACTGTTGAACTGGCTATGGTTAGGTATGACTCAGGGAGAAAGTGAAGCTGGTTAGCTTTAGACAGTGAAAGGATTTCCTGTATGGTCAGCGGATAAGGGGAGTGGGCAGGGTGCAGAGGCGTTGAGAGAGGAGGGTCTTTTGTCTTCAACTAAAATATTGTGATCCGTGGGTGAGAAAGGGCCTTGGTCATTAGGCGACAGCATAAAGACAGGGATTGTAGGAGTTGCGCGAGGAGCCTATGACTAATGGGCTTGGTCAATGAGGGCCTGAACCTCATTGTGTGCCCTTTGTGCAAAAGTCCACAGGCTAAAGCCTCTGAACAGGTGCAGTTCATTCCACCAGATCGCCTCCCTGCAGGATTGTTAAGATCAGGGAATGTCTTTCATCCTGTCTTCTTTCTGTTAATGATTACGAATGATCACTTCTATTAGTTCTGTTTGGGTGGCGGGAAAAAAATGTCAAAATTAGGTTAAAAAAGAAGCACCATAATTACAAAGAAGAGGCTTAGTGCATCTATGCCAACTTGTACTTATCCGTGAAATGTTAAGTCTAAAACGTTGTCTTGCTTTGTTTGAACAAAATGTGATATGTGGATTAGTAAACAATACACAGTGAACGTTTCTGATTTATCCCTGAAAATGTGAATTTGCTTGATTTGTTTCTTTTTATTTCTACTTTGAACAGGCTTGTCTGTTAACCTGATAGAACCTAAAGCAAGTGTCTGACACTCTTCCCTCTTAGTATGAGTGTGCTGTATCCCTTTCCCTGCGTTAATTCCAATTTAATTGCCAGTTGCCTCAAGGCACTTCAATAACAGTAACAAATGATTTGATTTAGTGGACCTCATCAGACTGCATTTTAAATGCGACACAGCAACCCCACTTGAATTCCAATGAAGTGCTGGCACAGTCCTCTGTTTACTAATGATCCTCCGCTGGAGATGTCTGATTGAATCTGAGTCAGGAGCAATGGGACCTGCTAGCTTTGTAAATGATCTGCAACCTGAGCAGACAGAGAAATAAGGACCTCATAATCTCACATTAAAGCCTCACTCTCCAGGACATGCACATTATGTCCAATGCAGCTGATTAACCAGTCCCTCAGTCTTACCACACATATGAATTTGCATCGGTGTGAATGCCAGAAAGGATTTCAGTGCTGGCGTACACAGGCTGTAAATCAAGTGTTGACTGCATGACAGCCAATGGATCTTCTTCACATAGCCATTTTGACTTGAGCTACCCTGCCAGCGTCTCCCTATCTGTATTCCTCTCCACACTCTGTGCAACAGGAAAGCAGCCCCAAAGAGATGCCAGGTCACACACAGGATTAAACTGGATTGTGTTTTTTCCTGCAGTCCTGCCTTTAATGGCTTGATATCACTACTTAACATTCTGCACAGAGCGCATAGTGTAGGCATCATTTAGGGTGGAGCTACTATCAGCCGCTCTTTGAGCACAGAGACAGAGGACTTCACAGGCTGGAGCTGACTCCTGATGGGGAATGAAGAGAATAATTACACATCTAACACACCAGGAAGGAGCCATTGATTGTGTGATTGGCATGCTGTGCATTGTGTGGGAAATTCTTAAAGAAAACAATGACTTTCATGGTTTAAAATAGAATGTATAAAGACTCACAGTTGAAAGTGCCTCTGGGCTTTTAGGGGAGTTAGTTTAGGTAGAGGCACTTGCTCTTTGAAAGAAGCTTTTCCCTCAGAGGACTCACACAAAGTTGAAGTGACCCAGTTTCCCCACTTAAGGCCCTGTCTGTGTATGGTACTGAAATAACTGTGTCTGTGTCTTGTGCGTTCTCCAGGGACTGACATGGCGGTGTTCTGTCTGCTGTGTGCAAAGCGCTTCCAGACCCAGAAGGCCCTGCAGCAGCACATGGAGGTCCATGCAGGCATGCACAGCTACATCTGTAGCCACTGTGAGCGCCCCTTCCCCAGCCACACAACCCTCAAAAGACACTTGCGCTCGCACACGGGTGAGAGACTGATCATTTGTACCAGCATTGTCTTCTGTGGCTTCCTAAAACATAAAACAAGTGGTGTCAAATGCATGCATATGTTGGAAAAGAGACAGCTGTATTTATTTTCGTATATGGGTTAATTTCCTTAGGTTACTTGGCTTCAAGGTTTTAGTCAATTTGCATGCATCCTCTCCCACCCTCCTTCTCTATAAGATGACTCACCTCTCTGATGACAGCACTGTACCGTTATGGCCGGTGCATATTTTGGGCAATTTCATCCTGTTTATATTTTGGGTTCTTAGACAGCCTTTGGGCTTCTGCAATTCACGGCTGTCAGTTCTAGTGTGGTTCACCCAAAATGATAGAGGAAACCCAAATAAATATTGAAGGAAAAGCAAATGGAAATGACTTGTCTGTGTGTTCTACCGAGGGTGAGTCTTAGTGCCGCAGGAGACGGAGAGATATTTACTGAAAAGATGTCCCCCTTTCTTCTTTTACCTTAAATAACACTCCCAGCTGTCACGACGGCTTGATGTCTAGACAGGAGAAATACATAATTGATGTGAAGAGACAGAAGTGAAGGGAGTTTTGGCCATGGCAGCGTATCTTGTTTGTATGCCATTCTGCTTGGAAGTAACATTTTGTAAATGTCATCTGCTCCACAGTGGGGTGGGGGATTGGGGAGAATCGGCCTGTAATGAGGAGAGCAATGTATCCTCTGACTTGGCTGTTGCTGTGGACACTGAGATAATGAGGCACATAGGTCATTGGAGATGAGTCAAATCCTCAGCCTAGGAGAGAAATAGATTAACTACAGTATAGAGAACAGAGCAGCACATGCCTGGAGGACTTTTATTAGCCATTAGCAGGCAGCCAAGAGGAGTGTCCTCATGTCATAACATTAGCAACGTCTGAAAGCACATTATTTCCCTGCTTGATATGCATGTGCAGAAAGGGCTCTATGACTATTTGACCTATGCAGCTACATATGTGACATACCATGTCGTGCCAAGGATGAAGTTAGCCTCTTAATGCGATCTCACGATAATGGTCTGTGTTGGTGTTGTGGCGACGCGACTGTGTTTTCAGGCGATCACCCATTTGAGTGTGAATTCTGCGGGAGCTGTTTCAGAGACGACGGCACGCTGAGGGGCCATAAACGCATCCACACGGGAGAGAAGCCTTATGAGTGCAATGGCTGCGGGAAGAGGTTCAGCCTCAAACACCAGCTAGAAACACACTACCGCGTACACACAGGTGAGGGTTCGGAGACGAGAACACACACAAACATGCAGGATTACAAGTGTACATTATTCAAAATATTTGAATATTAAAAAAAAGGATGAGTCTGCTAAAATTTTATATTTTTTGTACTGCCAACAAATCCAGCAATAACAACCAACAATAAAGTGGCGAAGCTGACAAACTCTAATATTGGAATATACATTCCTGCAGCATGAATACTCACTAAATATATCATACCAGTAGGCACCTAAAACAGCTGTTTTAGAAATGATGAAGCCATGTTTTTTTGCTCAAGGACACAGAAAGGGTAGAGAAGTCTAAAAATGTTGAGTCACTACACACATACATTCATGTTTTTGGACACAGGACTGCCGACAAGAAAAATATAGAATATATATAATATATAAAATATTTTTTTGTATTTTACAGCAGAAATGAGTGTCCTAAAAATGTATCTTTTTATTTTATAGAAGAGAAAATCTAACTTTTATACTTAATATAAAAAGACTATCAGCCCATTGAATTAAATCATTACAATGTGTGTTAAGTCTAAATTTTATTTTAGGTTACATTTTACTGATTGCTATTGGATTCCTCTCTGAGGTCAGAGAGAAACCTCTTTCGTATTTGTGGTGGATGACGCCGACTGGCCAATATCTAATATCAAACTGAAGGCAAACCGATATAGGTCTAATCCTAGAGGGCAGACATTCACACCACACACAGACACACACACTAACCCACAACAAGTACAGTGGACTGAGATGGAGGTGAATCCCGTTTCACCTGGCAGGCCTTTAGCTCCGGGGTCTACAAGGTTAATGCTGCATTGTTGAATTTTTCAGGTGAGAAGCCATTCGAGTGTAAGCTGTGTCACCAACGGTCCAGAGACTACTCGGCGATGATCAAGCACCTGCGCACTCACAATGGAGCGTCTCCATACCAGTGCACCATCTGCCAGGACTTCTGCCCGAGCCTGGCCGCCATGCAGAAGCACATGAAGGGCCACAAGCCGGAGGACGTGCCGGCGGACTGGAGGATAGAAAAGACTTATCTGTACGTCTGTTACGTCTGAGCAGGACTTGGACCCCCCTCCCACGCACAGTCTCACACACACACCTTGTCACTGTTGTGTGAAAACCTCGTAACTCCAGTGTTGCTGATTTTTTCATGCTGAGTGATTTCATGTGTCTGTGTGGGTTTAGAATAATAATAATAATAATAAATCTCTCTTTTTGGATAAACTGAGAAATGCATTGTGGGAAGTTGTCACTCTGGGAGATACAAGGTTTTTCACCCGACAACAGAGACACGCAAGCACGAATAGACGTTTGTGAACATAATAGGGCTGCTACTAATGATTAGTTTCATTATTAATTCGATTACTAAGTGATAATCTTGAGAAAAATGTCAAAAAAGTAGTCACATTTTGGTGACGAGGTGACATCAAATAACCAGTTTTATCTGCCCAACAGTCCAGTCAAAAAGATATTCACTTTACAATGACATAAAACTGAGAAATGCAGCAAATTCTAAAAAAAAAACCAAAACAAACAAAAAAAACCCCTTCAAATTATCAATTGTGATATCAAAAATAGCTGACAATTAGTTTCCTTACTTTTCGGCCCTAGTGCACACAGACACAGTCTCCCTCCCACACACACACACACACACACAAAGAGTTTTGATAATAGCTGTATCTCTCCTGTGGTTCAAATCAATGCCACAATGACTATGACTGCTGACCTGTATGTGTAGCAGCAGCTTTTTTTGATTGATTGCTAAACCATCAGGCAACTGGAGTCATCTCCAACGATTGTGCAGTAGATGTTGAAAATAATTCCACGAAGGCTTGATTGGCTGAACTTTTTCTCTCCTAAATTCCTGTGACTTCTCAGTTTTTTTTTTGTTTTTTGTTTTTTTCTGCTGTTGGGTTTTTATTTTGGAGTTGTTTATTTTCTGCATGTTTTACTTGAATGGCTGCCACGTTTTGACCTCATAAGCTTGATCTCTTTAATTGCCTTGTCTTTCTTGCAGTGGGTGTTTTTGTTTCGAGGTAGCTGGCTTACAATTTGAGTTTCTCTTGCAATGTAATAGGTTTTTGCTATTTATATGTTGTTTATTTGTTACCAAATATGTGCTGGTTTTCATCACACAGTCGGCGTCTCTTGGGATGATTTCTAGTAGAGCGAGCTCTACCTCTCCTCACTTTTCACCGTTTGTTTTAAACCTACTGCAAATTATTCATCCATCGGTAGATTTAATTTTCTAACAAATACATCAAAATCTAAATGGTCAAACAGTGTGTAAAAAACAGCCTCAACATGGCTTTTATGTGTAGTTTTTTATCATGAACTATATATAGATGTCTTATAAAATCACAGAATCAGAATTTTCTAGGAGAAAACTGAAGAAACCGTGAAAAGAAGTTGTTGTTGTTTTTTTTTATTACGAAACCTGAAAAGAAAATTCTGACACTGAATCACTATGAGCAGGTTATTGTCAGTCGTAGTGTAGCTGTAATGTACAAACCGTCATTGTATGTTATTCCCTTATGTGAGCCTAACATGGGCCTTATAGATTTCAACATGTTGTATTTTTGTATTACAGTAATTTGCTATCTGTTTACATTTGGTATGATTTGAGAAACATCTTAATGTGTGTGTTTTATAAGTCTCTGATTTGATTAAGATCCCTCCCTTGTGCCTCTTTTATAAGTAGAGCATCGATGTGCTTGAGTACATGGGTCTGTGCTATTGGTAGTTGTTTCTGGGTGTTTGTTTATTGTTACTTAATTCAAGATAGACTGCCATGTAGATCCACTTTGTCTGAACATTGCAACTGGAAGCAACATACTGTGATAGTGGCTGATACTCTGAGACAAGCGTGTACTTTTACATGAAAAACTGCTTGGGACTTGCATCAAATTGTTCCCTTCAAAGCGACAATGGGCTGAGGTCTTTGGGTTAAAACAGTGTGTATAAGCAAAATCTTGGCGTCTGCGGGCATTACCAATGCCTTCTTAAGTAGCCAACAACACTCAGTGCCATGAAAACACACATTCACTGTATCTATTCTACATGAACATGCACTATAAATGGATTTCCTTGGTGGACCAAAAGAAATAGAGCACTTTTGTTTGAAAAGGGTTTTTTCTTTGATCTTTCTATGTTGTGATAATGCAGATGTCCTTTTATTTGATGTGTCCTAGAAGGATGTGATTAGCATTGTTTAGATTATGTCAATGTCTGTCTACCTCAGGGCCAGATCAAAGCTCGACCTGGTGTCCAATCAGGGTTGTTCTTCTTGCCATGTGTGCAGTAAAATCCCTCTTCATTACAGCTTTGTAACACAGTGTGTGAAAGTGTTTTCTCAGTGTGGATTCAGGCACAACTCTGTATGCGTCAGTGTTCGGTGGCATGGTTAAAAAAAGAATAAAACAAGTTACTATTTTATGCATCTTGTCTCATTTGCGTGCTGTTTCTTCGTTCGATGTTGAAACGCTGTTCTGCTCAGCGGTTCCCTTCATCGACGCCACCCGTCACCATCCAAATGTTTAATTTGAATTGATTTTTAAAACTGAATGTCATTCAACACAATTGATTACATTAAAGTGGCTGCAGTTTTTCAGAAAATCCTATCCTCAACTTCTAGCCAGCTATTTCAATTGTTTATCCATTACAATTTAGTTTAATACAGTTTTGCCTTATTGGCAGTAATGTAGCAACAACAATTTTATCAAAGTGTGTTAAGAATCAATTAAACAAAATAAATACATGCTTTCATAAATGAAAGCAGGAAAAGTGAAAGCAGAGGTTTGTTCAAACAAAATGTGTGCTCACAGAATGTGGTTGTATTCATGTGTATATATTTTGTGTGTGTGTGCATGCAGTAACAACAACAAAAGCCACAAACATTATTAATTTTCTATTTTCATCTGAGTTTCCACTGGTTGTTCTCAAGTCGTGGCATGAGTAGATGAATTATGCTGCAATCATTTCACATCTGGGGATTTCTCACAATAAATACAGGGTCTATTTATGTCTGGATTTTTTGGATTCAAATTTAGGATATATTTTGGTTTTATTTGGAGCATGTTTCTCCCTCAAACTTTGGTACTTTGGACGTGAGGTGAGAAAGTGTCGCTCTGTTTCTGCCTCTTGTCTGTCACACTGTTAGCAGACTCTTTACTCGTCTCTCAACCAGCTCTGTCTATAGCAAGCATTTTTTAAGACTCAGCTGAGTGTACTTTTCTGAATTTGGTTTAGTTTTTTCTTTGTTCTTGTCAGGTAATTTGCTAGTGTGAATTCTCCATTGAGGGAAACAACATTTTAATTTACTCTGTGTTTTGGTGAAAAGATTCTATGATGGTTTTCAGTTTAATCCCTAAAGTTCATTTAATTTGGCTGCTAACTATTTCAAGAATTTACTTTTAGCAAACTGTTTCAAGCATTCTTCATTGGGCATATTTTTATTTCAACAGTGTATCCTTTACTTTTAGCCAACTATTTCAACCACTTGTACATTTCTTTTAGTTATTTCAGGTATTAATCCATTAAGCTTGTTTATATGTCAACCTTTCAGGCTTCCCTGCTTGCATCCTAACTAGTTTTCATCCAAGATTAAACGCGACACTTGGTTTTACAGCTGAATCAATAAAAAAAAAAAGAGAGAATTGCAGTGTCTATTTTTTCAAAACATTTGAGCTTTAGTCTTTCCACACACATAATGGTAACAGCACTCCTGGGGAACATGTAACCCCTGGGAATCATTGTGGTCTCACTCCTCTCTCTACGGCCTCTGTGGTCCTAATTCAGGCTTTTACTTTTACAGCACTGCTATAGCCCTGCCCATCATCTGGACAAAAACAATGCCGCTGATCCCTCTTAACGGTTTATTGGCTCCTGCCACAAACCTTCACAGTCTCAAGCTGTTTATAGAGTTTATGTGTCATCTGGGCGACTTGCAAACAGCTGGAGTGACTCCAGGTTCTGCGGTGACCTCTGATGGCACTCTGCCAGAGCCACAGCTGGCCAAAGTGTTGTATTCCAGATGTGAAAGGAGGTAAGAATCAGTATATCAGGTCCGCCACTGCTTCCTGCACCGCACAGTGAAAGTGAGACCTCTTAATTACAAGTACTGGCAGGATTTACTGTATATTTTTTTTATGTTGGGTTTTTATGTTCGCCTAATGCCTTCGGGATTTAACACGTTATTGTGCTAGCACGATGTGTTCCTTTGGTTCCCTTTTCTATCTTCTTCATTTTACCATAAAGTATCCTCCGAGTGTGCTGTGAATGTTTTATTGTGTAATCTATTTTCTAGCTATATGACTTCAACCCCGTCAGCTAAATTCCAGCCTGCAGTGTTTACAGTTTCTCTAATGGTTGCACTCATCTCCTGCTCTCTAAAGCTGTGTTTTCAGCTCGCTCAATTTTGCCAGAGGGATAATTTACAGGATATGACTCCATTCACTTCTTTCCACTCATGTCCCCCGATCAACAGCGTAAACATTGTGAAAGTATGTATAAATGCTATCAGAAGAAACATCTTTAACACTACAGATGCCAAAAAGCAGATTATGTAAACTGCCCAAGATCATCATACAGGTCTTAAACACTTTCTTGGTTATTTTGTTCACCTAAAAGTTTTGCCTGAGGGAAAAAAAATATGACAAGAGCTTGCATGATGATTTCCTTTGTTTTTAAAAAAGGTCACAAGCCAAAAAGGTTGGGAACCACTGAGAGAAGCAATAATTGGTGCGAGATAGAGGGCACCAAACTCCTGAACTTGTTGGCAGAGCAAACGCACAACACAAAACTCACATCAACAGTCTTCAAAGTTACAGCTACATGCAGGTTCAGCTTCCAGTGAGAGCACATAAACAAAGTTTTGACACCACAAGGACTGAAAGAGTGCTGCATTGATATGAGAAACACATTAATAAATTAGCACATAAAACTGCACTGTTTATCTGTGAAATCCAGTATTAATGTATATATTCTAACAAATGAATTGATACAATCTGTCTTCTTTTTATTTGTTACTGATTTTATTCATTAATTTATTGATTAAACTTAAATGTTTACTGACAGATTGATTGGCAAATTATTAATGACACAACCTCTGTTAATTGTCCTATCAAATCCTTAATTATATTTGCTTTATGGTTCACTGTTAAATGGATTAATTGCTTTATGGCCATTTGCAAGATTTTCATAACCTGAGGGCTTTACAGTAGATTCAGTGTCATATGTTGTTGACCACTGAACTCATAACCAGAACAGATGGGGGGTTGAATGCCTTGCTCAAGGGTATTAAGAAAGTCAACAGCAGCAGTAAAAAGTGTGAGGTTGCTCTAGTGGATCCAGCCATCTGGTCTGAATAATTTCCTCCTAACCTCTCCATCCTCCACTTCCTCACTAAGAATGAAATTTCTCTTTGAAGCAAATATGTCATTTGGACTCCGCCAAAAATGACAATCACCTCTGTAACCCCTCCACCTCTGATCTCCAACCCTGACTTCGGAGCACGGCCACGCTCAGTGGAGGAGCAGATTGAGTGGGAGCCAGTGTTAATGTAATCTCCTCTGTTTAATTAGAGTGAGCGTGGTGGGCAGCTAAAGCAAACCACATTACCCACCATCTGGTGGGGAGCAGCTCTGCTCTTACCCACCCTCACTATCATTAGCCTCTACAAGACAAGACACAAACACATACATGACAGCTATTTATTCATCCTGCCACTTTCAATACAGACACAACTGCATACCATTTAGCGGCCATGATGAGGCCATGCTGGCTTAAACCTGTCATAAATGTATTGTCGTGTAATTACAATATGTAGCACACTGAAACATCCAAATTACAATAGCTGTCAAAGACTTTGGACTATAAAAGCCACAAACTGTCCAGCACAGGTGCTCTATAAAACAGCGTCTGGGTGTTTTTCTCAGACATTTCTGCTCTAACATTCAACCTCCAACATTCAACCTGTTGAAAAAGGAAAAAGGTCTACATGTAATGTCCATGTAATTTTGCATGTAATTTCCTACTTAATGGAAAAAATGGTATTGCTTAATTTTCCACAAAAAAAGGGAATCCATCTCTTACTTTGTCTTAAATGCATGGTTATGTTTAGCACATTTTAAATGGAGGTCTTCAAGTCTGTCACAAGAGGGCAGTATGCCACCACAGCTAACATCCACACCAGACTGCAGGCAGGGCTCAAGCACACAGGATTTACTGCTCCACAGAAGGCAGAGCTCACTGGCAGCCAACAGAGCTGTACAATTATTGAAGCACAGAGGAGAGAGCCCAGCAGTGTGTGTGTGTGTGTGTGTGTGTGTGTGTGTGTGTGTGTGTGTGTGTGTGTGTGTGTGTGTGTGTGTGTGT
>JBAJHX010000049.1:8511040-8522174 GCA_037176925.1 Amniataba percoides | reverse complement strand
TGTGTGTGTGTGTGTGTGTGTGTGTGTGTGTGTGTGTGTGTGTGTGTGTGTGTGTGTGTGTGTGTGTGTGTGTTGAGATACAGGGGGTGTAGATTAGCAGTTTCGGCCCCTCACCCTGTGCTGTATCATGACCTGGACGGTTTACAGCAGGCTTTAGCTCTTGAACACATCATTGTGTCATGACACCACACACATGCAGAGCCAACAGCCGCAGCCGTGCTTTGGCAACATTAAAAGGTCCATTCAGTCATTTTTGACCATATATATCTGAGGTCTTTTTCATTCACGTAAAAGTTCAATAGTTAATTTAGTGTGACTTACACTTTCTGAGGATAGCATTATCACATTCATATTCATAGTAAATAGAAAAATTTGTAGTTGTAAGGAATGCACTTTTCTGAAATGCATCATTTTTAAAGGGTTTCTTCATTATCACAATAATATGATTATTATAATGATTGTATATAATTATAATTATACTATATATAGAGGCCCAATGCAAACAAGGACTAATATATAATGTGCCAGTTTGCCAAAATGTAAATAAATATGGGATGAGACATTTTAAAGATAAAGTTTAAACCTTTAGATCCAGCACTCATTCTATTCTATTTTCATTGGGAGAAATGCCACGTTCAATTACAACATTTAAAATAAAAAAACAGTAAACTAATTTCAATCATTTTGTTCTTGCGCATGAAAAAATAAAGACCTATTTTTACAGTTATTACTAAATCAACCAAACTCTTAAAAAGCACCATAAAACTGTAATAACAATTATTCACTTGTTCATCTTTTGTTATATAAAAAACCTCTCAATAAGTCATGTAATAATGAATTAAAGCTCTTTTCTTTAACACTGTATGCGACCTTTTGTTAAGATTAGTGATTCTACACCAGGGGTATGTGAGGGGCAGTTACTAAAAATATTCAGCATATGTACTAATAGTAACTATTTTATATATTTATCAGTGTTAAAATAATAGTTCAACATTTTGGGAAATGTTTAGTTAATCTGTGTGTTAAATGTGATGCAGCAGATTTAACATAAAGGCTGGATATGAAACAGTTTGCCTGGCTCTGTCTGAAAGTAAGACAATTCACCTAATCACCAGCTTAATGATTAGTGAACTTTAGATGTGCTGGTAGGTGGATTTTATTACCTTTGGAAAGAGCCAGGTTAGCCTTTAAACTAAGCTAACAGACTGTAGATTCATAAAGTATTTTCTAAAATTCCTTTCAATAATATTCAGTTTAAAATCCATCCAAGTGAACACATTTGGAACATGACAGGTGGCGTTAATGATGCTGTACTCAGACTCATCCAGTCGAGCTGTGGTGCTATGTTAAACCAGAAAAAAAGTGAGCCGCTGCATTTAGACAGTGCCTTTAACATGCTCCACTCTGCCTCGCATCTGTGGTCACTCCAACCTTTAATGGTGTTCTCTGCTGAGAGGTCACGGCCAGCAGCATCAACGGCACAACTCTCATGACAGCCCACACATCAGTGAATCAGCTCTAAATGCCTTGGTGGGCTGGACTTCTGGCAAGATGCTGTTGAGGCGAACGCTGTCCAAACCTTAAAAAGAAGCTTCTCTCTCTTCTGTTCGGTTAGAACCTACTGTGGGATTTCAAAGACGGGACCAAGAGACCGGATCTGATGTTCAAGGTTTGGACACCAAGAAAGGCATACATACTAATGGCTGAGATAAGAGCGGAGCTGATCAAATCTCACTACACCAAACTGGGAGAGTGCTTCCCCTTCGGAGCAGAGAGAGATAGATCCAGCTCCAAACTGGGCCGCAGCCAGCCTCTTCACAGTGGAGTCTCAGAGTGTGGTACATGAATAAATGAATGAACGCAGGCCACCCTGGGGCGTCTGTGACACCCCCCACGCAAGGTGACAGACTGTTATTGTGGTCACGTTGGAGGGATTTCCTCATGAAATTTAAATTTCTGATCAAAAGATGAGCATGAGCCAAAGTCTAGTCAGCTACTCATTAAGATACAGCATATTTACTTCTTACTGGCCTAGATAGTTTTTAGATAGTGTTTGTCTGCTTAAAATATTAAGTGAAATACATGTAATAGCCTGCTCTCACTGCAATTAATCCAGTCTTATACAACAGCCCTGCCAGAAACCCATCCTTCATGAAGCTCATATTGTTAAGTTAAGGTGATGATTTAACTTTATAACCATTTTAGAGGCCAGCTGACAGCTTCAAATAGCTTATTTTGCTGATTAACTGTACATAGATATAATTCAATTAAGATATTTAAGATAAATTGATAGAAAACATGGAGCAGCAGCAACTCTTTTCCTTAGTGAAATGGAAAACATTTGGCTTATTTGCTTGATTCAAGTCTTAAAATGACATCTCAGTTAACAAGATTATTGTCAGAAGTATTTTGTCGTTCAACTAATAGTTTGGGCATAGAATCAACTAGGGTTACAAGAAAGAATTATTTTCATTATTGATTAACCTGTCAGCCATTTTCTCAATTTATTGATTAGTTGCTTAGTCCAGAAAACAGTGAAAAATGTTTATAACTATTTCAGAAAAGCAACAAAATGAGTCTTCAAATATATAAGACTCAGATAACTGGATTATTCCTTTAAATGCATCAATCACAAGGCCAAAGAATGACTATAAAGGGAGAAAGACAGAATCAAATTGTTCAACTGACTTCAAATACTTGTCTAATTGTTCATCCAGGACTGTATATTATGCCACAAAACAAAGATGCATGAAAGATAATGAGGCTAATGATAATGACTTACAGCCCTGTATAGAAATGTCTTAATTCATCTTCCTCAAATGATTCCTAACTAAGTGAATCCAATGAGTGGCAGCTCTGTAAATGACTGTTTATTCATCTGTCTGAAAAAACAAATTTCACCAGAAGAGGGAGACATCAAATCCCTGTGAAAATTACCAAGCAGCAGCTATGTTCTCCTTGCGCCTCTGTTTGCCTCTGCAGGAGAACAATTGAGCGCAATGCTAATATTGTCAAACATTATTAACCTCACAACCCCGGCGATATGAATTTCAGCTGTTGCTCCATCCCATGCAATTCACGCCACTGCTGCAATGCTCATTACTCTGTGTTTGACTTCCAAATAATTCCATATGACACCTGTTAGATGAGCCAAATAGATCTGGGCCACTTCTCGGATTCAGCCCTGACAGTCGGACGAGGAGGAATTTTCTTCCTGGCAGTTGTTCCCTTCACCTGGTCCCAGAATAATCCCACATCATGGGAAATGGGAGAAACATAAACAACCTTTGTATAAAAAATTCAGTGTTTCTTCTGAAAGACAACACGAAGACAGGCTTTGATCTCACAAAAACAATTTTCCTCACAACGCTTCCCTCATATCAGTCATTAATTATTCTTACTATTTTTAGAGTTAATGATTCCTTTTTGAAGCCACTCAAGTCACCTTTTCTATCTCGCTGAAAACAAAAACGATATTTAAAAAACAATTCTGACATAAACAATTAGACTGTGAGCTGGTTTAAAGAGTGAGGAAAGAAGAGAAAGCCTCATCTGTCAGCAGTTGGACAGAGCAGACTTCATTTTGCTCTTGAGTGCTGAGAGACGATAGCTTTTGGATTCCAAATGACGGGGATTTGACGTGATATGAGACTTTTCAACAATCTGCAATAATGACCTTTTCTCCGAGGCTACAAACTGTCAGGTAATAACATCTCAGGTGAAAATGGACAATCTTTTGGCACAGGTAAAAAGTGTTACCTAGCAACAACCCCCGGTGTCCTATCAATAGTCAGCTTGGAGGCATCTCTGGAGATGCTCCCCCCCTACAAAGACCTGGTTCAGCTTGCTTCCACAGGCCCCATGACCCCCCTGGACAAACAACAGCCTCATTCTCTGCCACCACTGCTGACCTCATTGTCTCTTTGTGAAGGGAAAATCCAGAGTTGCATTCTGTTAAATGGCAAATGGTGCATCAACTGCGAGCAGGACAGACCTCTCTACCTCCGGCACAGGCCCACAGATGAGCACGGACACCCCCGTCTTTTCCTCAGGACTGTACTCAAGGAAAACATGGTAAGAGAGGCAGACTAAATATTCACCACACCTCGCTCCATCTGTCTAATGTATGCAATTCTGACAACAACACCTTGCTCATATTGTCACCTTCGCTTGCACCCTAACATTTTACAGCACCAGCTGCTGCTAACACATGTAATGTTCACTTCAAACTTGTATCACATTTGTTTCTGACACATTTACTTTTTTTTTTTAACAATTCATGTGCATCTTCTTATCTGTGCTGTACATCTGTACTAAATTTCTAAAGTGCTCTTGCGCTACATGTAACTCAAACTACTTCTAAATCCAAAATTACATGTTTAGCTATACTCATGTGCCACAGCAATATAAGAGAGCAGATGGTGTGGCATTTATTTAGATAGATTTTTCGATGCAGTTTTATTATACTAAGTCTGCATCTCACATCTATGGAGAGCTTTATTATAATTACTGTAATAGTCTCAATATGTTGCTTATAGAAACAGCTGCTCCTTGGAGAGTAAGCCTGGCAAACACACACACACACACATACACTCTCCAAGGTGCAAAAACTTTTCTGAAAACAGGAAATATGCTTTAAGGAATTTCAATTTGATAACCTTAAGGTGGGGATGTGACACACACACCTGTGCACACCTACAGCTCTGAATCAATACATATGGACTGGTCAGTGGTGGTTAATATCCAGGATTAGACTGCTTCTAATTAAATCTGACAGAGCCTGACAGCTTCACTGTTGTTGAGGAGCAGATGGTCAGCAGGTAGGTGTTATTGTAAGAGAGCAAACTTGCAATATTGCAGACATGCAAAGATTTTAACAAACAGGAACAAGCTGTGAATAAGGTCTGATGTGCCAACTATACTTCCTACAGAGTCTTGATGGAGACACATTATCAGTGATTGAGAACCCGGCGACTGTCAGCCATCATTTCCAGTCCAAGAAAACAGCAGGAGTGGCAGAGAGAAAGGGGGTGCAGGGCTGGTTAAAAGGGATTCATTCCACGACCCACGGTAAGCTCCAGTGGTGCGTCAGACCACCACAACAACTTTGCTTCACAAGTGAAAAAGTACAACAACAAAATAAGACTGTGTACTGAATAAAATCATCTACAGAGCAGCAATAAAAAAGCAAAGTAGTGTTTTCTTATGAAAATGTCACCATAATTGTGCATGTCTGTTACACAGTTTATTACTTTCTGCTTCTGTCTTGCTGCTGTGTCAATGTGCTATATAATGTAACAGTTGACATTTAATCATTCTTCTCAGCTCATATCTGGGATAAGAAGGCATTAACTTTTGTCATAATTGTTGCTTTAGCTCACAGACTGGTGAGGCTGCTGGCAGCAGTGTGTGCTGTTGGACTCCTGGGAGGCTTAGCTGTAGGTGTCTGGTTTCTGGGTGAGTCACTGTTCGAGAGGGAATCACTAAATTAGCTCAGTAACAACAGTAACAAGGAACAAGAAAACTATGTGCAAAATGTTGAGTTACTGTCATCATACTGCGGTATCTGTAATCTTGCATGAATATGTAATATAGAAATTTGTTTGTGAGTGTTTAATTAATTTATTATTCACATGTAAATAACAGTAAACTTCCTTAAAAAGATGTAAAGTCATTCAGAACTTTGCTTCCCAAAAACTGACTTTTCTTGGTTGGTAATGAATCTAAGGTAAAGATCCCTGAAATTTGCATTGCTGATGGCTCCTCAGAGTATTTCTTTAAAAAAGAACTGTGCTGGAATGTACAATTCAATAGAAGAGTACTGATTTCACACACTTATAATGTTATGAGTAAATATGAGAAATGTAAGAAATTCTTATGTTTTTGTGCTTTACTACTAATGCATAAAAGTCAGGATGTAATCATAATTTGACATGTTTTGTAACAGGAAAAAAACAAAAAAAGATTGGAGTATCATTTTATTGAGCTTTTTCAGCATTCATGACATCCTCTTCTGCTAAGTACAATGTTATTGTTCTACCAGACAGGGATTGTCTGTTCTGGGTACTAATTCAGATAATCTGGTGACATTTGGTAGAGATGAACACATTTTCTGTCTTGTCTCACTGGTTGATTATAAGACTGATTAACTACTGCACATCTTTATCTGCATATAGTTAAACTTCTGCTGAAACCTTCCTACTCCCAAAGTCCAGTGGGACTGGGGGACACAAAGGAGACACCTTTCTGCAATGTGACAGAGGATATTTCCATCTCTGACTCCAGGAAAGGTCTGTTTGTGCTCCCATTTTTGTGTTTGTTGGAGGGGGGCATTGGTTTTGCGGTTTTATGAATTAACAAACAGTGCAGGATTGCGTGGTAGCACATTGTTATGCGATACAACATGCTGGGTCATGGTTCACCTCTGAAGTGATTTTTAGTTGAACAGGAAAAAAAAAAACATCATCAACAGCTGCTTCTTGTTGCCTTTTGTTCACTCTTGAGAGATGCCCATTGACTTACATGAAAACATCACAAATAATGATCTGTTTGTATTGACTACATTAGCATAGATACTTGTGTTTTTCCTAATCATTTCCCACTCATGGAAAAGGCTCGTTCATTACTGCTGACTGAGAGCTTGTCTCTGGAGGGATTTTCAATCAATCAGGTTCAGTGTTTTACAGAATCAGCCCTGAGAGCTCCCTCCTAGAGATTCAGCTGGGGAAGTTGCCCACCTGGCTGCCTGTGTGCTACGAAAGGTGGAACTCCTCGCTGGGAACGCTAGTCTGCAGACAGCTGGGTTATCTGAGGTTTGCACTCCTGACAGGATCACACACCACCTCAGTCTTTAACACTGATGGAGACTGCAGC
The DNA here is from genome assembly GCA_037176925.1 of Amniataba percoides. Taxonomy (NCBI): domain Eukaryota; kingdom Metazoa; phylum Chordata; class Actinopteri; order Centrarchiformes; family Terapontidae; genus Amniataba; species Amniataba percoides. The sequence continues at coordinate 8,515,301 of JBAJHX010000049.1, read as the reverse complement.
ACCCACTCGCTAACTTATAGTTTAATCTCAGCCTGCTTCGCCGAGGTTGATGGCTCAGCTTATTTATGATCTGCTAATACCTCATTTGCAATCTTTCTTCACACCTTACGAATCTGAATGATCTTAATACTCACTCCCACTCATTTTGCATATGTTCTCTTACCAGACTGACCAAACATAAAGGAGTGAACCTAACCGATATCGGGCCAAACTACACTGATGGCTTTATACAAATTACCTCAGAACATAAAAGCAATCTGGAAAATATGTGGCAACTCAGGTAAGGCAAATTGTCTGAGGACATCATACTCATAATAATGCAGAGAAAATTGTTGCTACTAACACATTAATTATGCATCGTTAGTTATCCAATTTATTTTCATTTAGAGGGAGCTGTATCACAGGGAAGGTTATCGCTTTGCAGTGTTTTGGTGAGCAAATTAAACTTTATTTTTCGTTTGACTTTGCACCGAGCATAAACCCCTGTGGTTTCTTAAAAATTCTTGAGAAAAAGTTTTATATCAGTGGCAGACAGGGTGAATAAATGATGCCACATGCAGCAGCACTTTCTGACCAGTCCAAGTCCTTGTTGATGAATGGATCTCTGTGCAGAGTGTGGGACACGAGCGAAGCTGCCCAGGATAATCGGGGGAGTCGAGGCCACACTTGGCAGGTGGCCCTGGCAGGTCAGCCTCTACTACAGCAACCGCCACACCTGTGGAGGCTCCATCATCACCAGTCAATGGGTAGTCACAGCTGCTCATTGTGTGCACAAGTAAGACCAGCGCTAAAGGTCAGGGGCTACTGACACCAGGAGAATTATCAGTCATTAACAGCTGCACTGCACTGGACACATGGCAAGTATCTCTTATCGGTATCTGCCTCCTCTTTTCTGTCCTAAAATGTCAGCTACAGGCTACCTCAGGTATCCAGCTGGGTGGTCTATGCTGGTATTGTCACCCGCAGCTCGGCCAAAATGGCCCAGCACACAGGGTACGCTGTGGAGAAGATCATCTACAACAAGAACTACAACCACAGGAGCCATGACAGTGATATAGCCCTGATGAAACTGCGGACCCCACTGAATTTCTCGGGTCAGTCTGGGAGCCTCATTGCAAGATAGCAACAATATTGTGGCACCATTTTTCTTATGCTGTCACAGTTCACCAAACATGCCTTTATCAGATTAACAGTTAATTAATGGTACCCTCTTTCTCTTAAATAGAAGTGTTCATTACAAGGTGTGTAAGCCTTACCAACATCTGTGACCATAATGAGCAGTAATATATATACTTTGAATCAAAACCGTACCAAATTATGTTGCACCAAAATATCTTATAGATTCAATTATTTATACAAATTCAAATAAAGTTCCCCTCTAGACAGGTTTTAAGACACTACTCTCTCAAATAACCTTTAAAAAGAAAAAAAATTACACCTTCTCCTTTCTGACTGAAAAATTCAGAATCCATGAATATGTTAATATTTTTCATTTCAAACTACTACACAAGATGTCTCCTACTTCCTGGAGAAGTGGATTGTCAGTAGGTGCACTGGAGATTTCAACTTCCATCAAACTTTTGGAAGTTGTAAAGTGGTTCATGGGTGGCTCCTATATTATAAAATCATGCTCGTCTGTAAAGGTTTTAAATGGAAACTTGAACAGATTAATGTGAAAACTGCATTCTAGTATCAAACTTACACATTTCACTGTGATTATTCCCAATATGATTGTATGTGACAAATAAAACTAAACCAAATAAAACTAAATAAAACTCCACAAATTCCTCATACTGCATAGCGAAGGTCAAACATTCAACCTAGGTGAGCATAAGCACTTTTTGAGTAAAGAAGGACTTAAGGGCCTCAATTAACCACAACTTATGCCCCCAGCCATACTGAAAGGGCATGCGAAACCTGAGGGAGCTGATTACAAGACAAAACCCCAACAGGGAAAAAAAAACAGTGTGCATGCATTTCAAACACTGTAGCAGAAAAGCCCTAATAACTATAAAACTGATCTGAATTAAACATCATAATGTAACCCAAATGATCATGTTCAAAGAATTATTATGTAAAGCGGGAAATTCTCTTTCTTTAACTAGATACAATTAGGCCGGTTTGCTTGCCGCAGTATGACTATGATGTTCCAGGAGGCACACAGTGCTGGATATCCGGATGGGGATACACTCAGCCTGAGGGTGGTAAGATGCTACTTCACTGCTCTGAAACGAATTTACATCAGCTGAAAGTCTAATTCACACATGATGATAGAGTGCACCGAGTGCAGCCTTTAACATGCGTCTTCTCTCTCAGTTCACTCACCTGACACCCTGAAAGAGGCGCCGGTTCCAATAATAAGCACAAAGAAGTGCAACAGTTCTTGTATGTACAATGGAGAGATCACGCCTCGAATGCTTTGTGCCGGATACACAGAGGGAAAGGTGGATGCGTGTCAGGTCAGAGGCGTGTTTTGAACGGTACCTTTAGCGAGTCAAGCTCGCTTGGATGATTTATTTACAGTGAAAGTGGCAGCATAATGAAGGCTGCGTGAGTCTGTATTGAACAGTGCTTGTGTTTACCTCTGCAGGGGGACAGTGGGGGTCCTCTGGTTTGCCAGGATGAAAATGTGTGGAGGCTGGTAGGGGTCGTTAGCTGGGGGACAGGCTGCGCTGAACCCAATCATCCTGGAGTTTACACCAAAGTGGCCGAGTTCTTGGGCTGGATCTACGACATGATTGAGGTAAACAGACAAAAATTCTGTGGTCGAAGTATTTGCAGAGTACACAGGCACTTTGATACCACCTTTTATTTCTAGTCCACACAATTTCAAAGAAAAAATATTGTACTTTAATTGTGCTACATTTATACTTTGCAGAAGGTATTACATACATGGTGCATTTTGATTCAGACTGTAGTAGTAGTTACTATCATTATCGATTAATACTGAACTGAAAAAAGACCCTCATAATTCCCATTATCTGTGGTGACATCTTCTAATAGCTTGCTTAGCTTGACAATACAAATACATTCAGTTTTTCATCATATCAAACAAAGCAAATGTTTGGCATTTTTGCTTGAACAAAATCACTTAAATAATTGATTATCACAATAGTTGTTATTATATGTTATAGCTGTTTATTCATTTTATTTCCATTGATGAGTTGTAGACCAACAGTATGTAAAATTAAAATTGGCGTCCACTTGACTATCATCAGAATAAAGTAAACTTTTTCAATGTAAGATATCTACTTATAATAAAATATGTTTACATTGCCAGAAGGCAGCCTGACAACATCCTACACCTCTGCAGAAATATCTGAGACGTCTTACTAATTTCCTACACAGCCATTATCATAATTCTTATTATCAGCGACAGGAAGGAAATGGAAACTGCAAAATGGAAAAACAAAAACAAACTTTGATAATAATGGACTGTTTCTGTCTCTGCAGACATACTGAAGAGGACTCATGAAGCACAGCAGGCAGAGGATGCTACCACTGTGACAGGTTGACATATCTGAAAATTAATATTTTTACTTTAAATGTCCGTTATATAATGTACACACAAACACAGACTGGAGACATCCAAATGCATTTTTACGTTATATTTTCCATGTAAAATAAAGTATGCCTCTTATAAAACTGTGTCTACTGTGATTATTGAATTGTTATCGATCTGCTCCTCGCCACTAGGGGGAACATGCGCGTTTTTGCTCACCTAGTTCCCATAGCAACCAACAACATTAGCCAAAGTAGCTTAATTTTGGGAGAAGCTAGTTAGCTAAGTTTGAGTGATACTTCTGTATATTATTTAATATTTAGAGCTTGTTTGAAAGCAACACTCACTTATTAAAGGTTGAAAATGCTTGTTTTAAAACTCTAAACATTGCTAAGTCTCCCTCTAACACAGTTTAATGTTTTAGTTCGTGGCAAAGTTAACGCTAAAGTTTAGACAGTCACCTTAAAGATGTCGTCCGCCGGCAGCAGGGAGGATGTTTTACAGCAGGTCGACCAGCTGTGGTCCATGCTGGACGACCTCTCCGGGAGTGACCCCGCAGCTTACCGCAAATTCATCGAGAAACAGATGAAGGAGGGGGCCAAGAGCAGGTCACCGCCTCGTTTTCACTCCTGCCTGTGCGCCCAGATACTGGTGAGTTTACTGAGGCCACCTGTGAGGAGGTGCGTTCAGGTACCAGCACAAGTGTGTCTCATCAACGATGGATACCTTCAGGTGTATGAGTCTCTCTACATTACGCAG
>JBAJHX010000049.1:8500849-8510940 GCA_037176925.1 Amniataba percoides | reverse complement strand
GCGTTCAGGTACCAGCACAAGTGTGTCTCATCAACGATGGATACCTTCAGGTGTATGAGTCTCTCTACATTACGCAGTACTTTACTACATACTTTTAAAATAAAAAACAAATTGTGTTGGCTATTAAGGAAAAAATATACCCCCATAAAAATACATTTTGATAGCTGTGATGGTAGAAACTTTAGTGTATGCCTTTGTTTAAAGCACCTTTTTGTCTTGTTTTATGAGTTCGATCCTCCAGCATCACAAATCAGTATACATTGAACGCACCATGTTGCTATAAAAATGTTTTAAAAAAGTGATAAAGGCAAAGAATCTGAATATGAAAATGAAATGTAGCCATTATTAATGACACTCCTAAGTAGTTGTATGTTATATTCAGTTTTATTAAATGAAGATTTTGGCTGTTTGTCAGGCTGATTTGAATAATATATACCTGTCTGCTTCTTTAAATGTTTGTTTAGAAAAAAAGGCTGGTCACAAGCTGCATAAACTCAGTGGAATATATTCTAATTTCTACAACCATCAATTTTTTCTACTGAGAGGCTTAAACCAGTAGATTGCCATAGTTTCTAAAAGATGACATCATATCAATGATATCTATTTATTGACTAATCGCTTGATTTCTGTTTTGCCTTTCCACTCCTTACCACAAAACATCCGACCTGTAACAGTTAAGCCCCCGCACCTATGTCCGCTTATAGGTTAGACAGAGGGTGTGTTTTGACAGTTTTCTGACAGAAGGTACATCTGTGTCCTCAACAGGAGCCCAAGAAAGGGTCGCTGTACATCAACATATGCAGCTGGAAACGTGTGCCTGCACCTCAGGATCCCAGCAGGCCTGTACCTGTGTATGGAGGAAAACTGGAGACAGACACAAATGAAGGTCAAGGTAAAAGACAAAAGCTGTGCTGCAACACGGGCTACAGCACTGGCCTTTGTTTTACACGCTGCAAACAAGAAAACTGATAAATTGGTGTTTTTCCTTCACAGGTTTGTACGCGGTGCTGGATGTGGCATTAAACCCTGCAGTGCTACAGGAAAGTGACAAAGACCAAACAGAGGTGTATATGCTGGCCCTGAGCTTTGCCCAGCAGCATCATGGAATGACGTTATCTCAGGAGTACGCTGTCGTCAGCTGCAGCCCAAAAAGTAGCCCAGATGACCTGCACCGCCGACTTGGGTTTCACCAGTGGCCTAACACCTCTAAACAACCAGACACAGGTAGAGCAATAAGTCTTTTAACCTGATAAGCTGCAACAAGCCCCCTGTATAGGAGCAATTTCCTTTTGCTGCTGCAGGTGCATTGTCTTTCACCTTCTACCACAGTTTGTAATAATCCATAGTGTTCCTTTTTACAGCCAGTCAGACCCCGGCTGCCCTCCTGCAGCAGATCTCCTCCCTGCGCTCAGAACAACGAGATGAGGATCCGGCAGCCCAAATTATCTGCAGACCCGCGGAGCACAAAAAGGAGTTGATCCAGGTCATCTCCGCCACATCTGTGCAACCTCAGAAGCCGGAGTACCAACTTGAGGTGAAGACTGATACAGCGGGAGCTCCTCGCAGCATGGAGCTGACAGTGTGGATGCCAAAGGTTGGCTCCATGTCAGAGTGCCAGCTGAGAATCTCTGAGGTTAGCGGTTACACACTCCCTTGAACAGTTATAATGAACCACTTTCAAATCCAATGTGTGTCGGTGCGTAGTTGGATGTCATTAAAAAAATCCATAATTGGCCTTTTTCTACGTGTGTGAGTCCTACAGTGTGCTGAGTGTATGTTTCTCCGCAGGACGACGTCTTACTGGAAGTGGAGGATGTCTACTATTTGCTTCTGGATCTCCCAAAAACTGTAAATGAAGACACTGCGTCTGCCATTTTTAACAAGAAGGAAAGAAAGCTTACTTTGAGAGCGGATATTTTATGACCCGTTGCCTTTGTAGAGAAACAAATGTACTCTGAGGTAATCAGTCCTTTTGGGAATGAGCTGAAGAAAATGCTGAAGCTATGGTTGAATTGAAACAAAACTCTTTCTACGCAGCCTTGTGAACACAGTTTGCCATGTAAAGACTCGCACTCTGTCTCAGAACTTCAGCTGACAAACAAACAGTTGATCTTTTTCCTAAACCAAACTAATGCTTTTACTGAAATAAATATGCCACTGTGTCCGTCTGTGCTGTGTGGGTTGATCTGCAGCAGCAAATCTAACTTTTAACCTACAAAAAAATTAATTGACTTTAATGACAATCTGTGGGGTTTGTTTATTAATGTGTGGGTGTGTGAGTGGAGGTGTGTAATGGCTAGGAGCTGGTGCACAGTGTCATTACCGTATGCCCGGGGAATAATTGACAACAAAATGATCCATGCAATAATTCATGTTTATTAAAACATCAAAATTGCTGCCGAACAATAACATCACTATTTGGCAATCTGGAACGTGTGAGAAATGTCAGTAAACACTTTTATTTTAAGGTTTGCAAACTATGCACTGATTACAGCTTTGTAGAGCACAGCTTATTTGTTGTAAATGGCAATGACTTTTTTTAAAGTTCAGTTTCAAGTATTACTGACCATTAATTGGTAGTCCCACATATTAATTTATGAGCTGCAAACAATGTGTAATATCCATTTCTTGTTCTTCAAGAAAAAGGTACCCAAATAAGTCAAATTCTTCATATGAAACATTCACTTTTAAAACATGGTTTTGTATCGAAATGGAGGTAAACCCATTGGTCCCAGTTAATTGTATTATAATTTTTCTCTAATATGGCATCACAAGTATTTTCTGTGGAATTCTGGTCCAGTGAGAACAACTGAGGTTTGTAGTGGTGATCTCTGTTTTTGGGTGGGGGGGGCTCTACCTCCTCTCACCATGGTCCTCCTCCACCCACGCCACAATCTTTCCTTCCCATCCAGGCACGACTGCTCCATCTTGGAATACCTGGAACAGCCGACATCCAGAATTTACATATCTAAGAAAATATTCTACATTTTCTTTAAATCTATAATGTACAAAGGTCTGGATAGAAAGTGAAAATGACAACTCAGTGTTCTCAGATTCTCTGGGATGGAAATCAGTCCTCCTGCGGTGTTTTGAAGTGTGGCTCAGCCACGGCTATTATTAGCTTTTCTTACTCTATAACTGGCATTTCATATTTGGCCCCTGAAGCTGATGTGAAAAGAAGTAGGGCCTGTAATTTTACACCCACGCCTACCTCCTCTTTTACTGTGCCAAACTCTGGGTCGAGGGCCTTGAAGTGGTATCTGAAACTGCCTTGTCTGTCCACCGCGGCCTTGAAGTCTCGCAGTGTCACCTCGCCCAGCCTGTAAGAGCACACAGTCAGTCATGATCTATGCACACACACACCCACACAGACATTAAGCTTGTCTAGGATAAAAATCTCACAAGCACAGACACTGAAGCATCTATATGATGCTCCAGTCACGCCTGAATCAAGCCACGGGTGCTCAGCGTGTAGCTCAAACCAAAACAGCAATTTGCTTTAAATTCATGCAGGGAACAAACAATAACACTGTCATATAAACCCACCATAAGTGTTTTTATTCACACCTTTTTGGGATGTTAATCAGAAACGGAGTGAGCGAGCGATCAGTGAAGTAGAGCACTTTAGTGGAGACGGCGGTGTCCAATCCCGGGCTGCTGTGCGAATGCGCCATTTCTGGAAATAATTACAAAAACACAGGCAATATGTTTTTCACAAGCAGACTCTAAAATGGCTTCAGCCTTACACAGACAATAATGCCGCACATAGCAGCGTAATTGAACTGCGCGATTTCATTTAACAGCCAGAGCTGAGATGTTGCAGAGGATGACAAATCCTAAACAAAACAAGGATTCTGTTTGTCTCACTTGAGCTCGGTGGCCAGGAGTCACGGTCTGTCGAGTTGGCTCTGCGTCCTGGCGATTTAAATTCCTCCTAGAAGAAGAAGCTATTACTCATGGCCAACAGTCAGATGTCATTTTGTTGTTGACTCGTCATTCACCAGGTGACAGATGTATTGCTACTTTTTAGATTCACTCTGAAATGCTGTGTGAAAGACAGAGTGTGTGCGTACCCCTCTCTCCTGTCTGCGCTGGGTGTCTAAGGAGTGTAACCGGTCCATGAGACTGGACACACCCTGCTCCAGGGTGTCCAGGGTGTGATGTTGGGGATCGTGGCCAGAAAAGCTGTCCCTCAAACTACGCAGTGCCTCCCTGACCAGCTGCAGCTCTTCCCCCTGTGACAAACAGTGTCTTGACAGTCAAACAGTCTCTTTTTTTTTACCATTTTGACATATAACTCATCACTCTGACTTACTATTTCATAATTCTGATTTAGCATGAGTACCTTCATGTCTGTCATGCACAGCTTTTCATTAATTCCTTTCTTTTCCCATCAGTAAGAAGCTTCCATACTATGAGCTACCAAAACGAACATGACTAACAACCACTGATAGCACCAATTAAAGACTTAAATAAGAAAGGACGTACTGGTGCGCTGTGTTGAAACGCTGCAGGAGAAGTAGAAGCCACTGAGTTACTGTAACCTCCGTTTTCACTCCTGAATGACTGCAGAACAGACAAAAAATACATGTGTATACATACATGGGGTCTTTAACATTCATTTAGTAAGTAAATTATATCTGTAACCCCTTTTTTAAGATGACATATTCACTAAGACCAAACAGGCACAAAGCTGTGGAAAAGGCAGGGTCGCTGGAAATAATTTAGAACTTTATATTTGATTTTAGAGTTTGTTGATTTTAATTTGCTTGAGTGCCTTGAGCAAAATATGTTGTAACCTTGGTTTTGAACAATACTCCATAAATACAGAATACTAATATTATCATCTATGTCATTTGCATCCAAATATATGTTGTTAAAGTATTTGAAATGTGTCATGATCCTCACCCGTCCGAGGCCGACTTCATGTGCTTTATGTTGGGCTTCATCGAGCTTTTGCTGCTGCTGCTGCAGTATTCTGTCTTTCCTCCCGAGCTGCTGCTATCGTGACAGGAGAGATGGATGGCAGGAGTCAGCAAATGCATGTATGTATCCAAAGTATGCACTGAAGTGTAAATAATAAAAGAGGCTACCTCGTATTCACTGAGTAACTTGTTCCGTTCACTCATCTTATGTTTGAGCTCGGCCTGCAAACAGATACAGCAGCATGATGTATGACTGCTATACTGCCCCCACATAAACCTGAATCTGGGGGTCAAGCAAGTCAAATATTTTATCGTGTCAAACGGAAATCATCACTTGTCTCACATTTTCCCCTTCAAGCTGATCTTTGGCCATGTTGCACCTCAGTAGTTCCTGCTTTAGCTGCAGCACAGCATCTTCCTGCACTGCCAGGCGCTGCTGCAGAGCATCCTAATGAGAGAGAAGGGGGGGGATCAAAGAACGTCCAGAGAAGACCTGAATACAGATGCACTGCATCCACCTGTCTTATCGACAGCATCCGCCCACTTCTAAACTTTATTTTCTTTACAAGGCAGTGAAAAAAAGTATTGTGTTTGACAGGAGCTGCAGAATCATCAGTTCGGGACAGCACAAGAGCAGAACAGATTGAATTATATCCTTTAATCCATTTTAATTCACACACAAAGGACGGAATGAGAGTAAGAGGTTTACCTTGATGGCCTGAAGGTGGCGTGCCTCCTGTTTGTGCCTCAGGAGTTCCCTCTTAGAGCCACACAAGTGAACAGAGGCATTAGAGAAAGGGACTCTTTGCTCATGAGGCAGCTCATCTATATTAAACCTAATTACATTTACTTACTGTACCTTGAGATCAAGGGCTTCCTCCACACTTTGGTCCAGACGACTGCGGATTAGAACCTTCAAAGGCAGAGGGTATGAGCAGCGTAATTAGAGAAAGGAGAAATGTCAGAACGCATGAGGAGGCAGCAGGCCTGCATGACAGCGGGCTAGCAGATCAGAGAGATTCAATTGTGCTCTATAGTAGCCACTCTCGAGCGGAGTGATGGCTGCAAACATCATCGCAACAGAAGGGCTGACACTGACACTTCACACAGAGTGGCGAGCAAGTGTTGTTTTCTCAAGTTAGCAGAGAGAGGGCACTGTACCAGCTGCTGCTCAGCGTTGGCCCGGTTATCTCCGAAGCTCACAGATCCATCTTGGTCTTCCTCGGGGAGGGAGCCGTGGAGCAGCAAAGCCTGAGGGCAAAACACACACACACACATATATACACTGTATATATAGACACAGAGTCTGAAGGTCTGTAAGCAGTCTTATTAAATATACATGAGAGGCCAGATTTATTTCTGTATTTGTATTTGTAAATACAGCAGTTTGGGATTTTTGGACTTGGCTACACAACAAGTTTCCCATTTCAGTTAATAAAGCCGGTGAATTAAAATGAAATGAACTGTGTCAAATTGAAATGAAATCGAAAAGCTTGTAGGAGTACACACAGACTTCAGCCTCTCACCTGCTCTAATCCATCCACATGCAAACATAATCACAGTATAAAATAAAGCCTGTAAATTCACGATCAGACTGAATCATTCAAATCAATGGACAAATAACCAATATTGATCAGTTTGTAATAAGAATAATAGACAAATTTTCAACAATGACGAAATATTTAACAGTGTCCTTTTTTACTCTTTTGTAATATTTATTAATTAATTTTCTTGTAATTTTTTTTCTTTCTTGTATTGTGTGTGGCTTTAAGTAAATAACTTTTTTTTTTTTATTTAACATATTCACACAGACTTTGATACCAATTACCAGGTAACAAGAGTTCTGTTACTTTCTTCGTTTTTCTTTTGTTTTCATACATGCATGCATCCATATAAATTGTCAAGGCTCATTGTGGAATAAAGACAAGAGACAAATGTCCAAAAGCTCCTCTATTTTGTAATCAATTCAGAGCGCTGAAAAAATCCAACATGAATGTAATGAGTGAGAGGTCTTTAATCAGGAGACAAAAACTCAATCAAATGTATAAAATAATAATCTAATGTTTAACCATTTTGGGCCCCAGAAAGACAGAACAGTTTAATTTAGCATTAGTTCTGGACATATATTGTAAAGATAGACAGTGTGGGATGTGTAGTGGGCAGGTTGATAGTGGAAAGTTGACCTGATGAGTCTATTTTGTAAGTACTGTACATGTCAAAATATAGCTGAAGACAAGAAATGACATGCATGCTAATATCTGGCTACTTTTGCTAAATATAATGCATGTTTTGGATATTTAGATATACAGAAAATATATGTATTATGTAATCATAAATGCACCATATAAATTCATATTAAACTCATATAATACTTAAAGGCATTAACATCCATTTTAGCATTATAACTGCTGGTACAGGTAAAGCATTTTTCTTCTTTTTTTTTTTAAATAAATGCACCATATACTTATATGAAGAAGATTACCATATTCTCAATCCGTAGGCAATAAAAAAACAATAAAAATTTCACAATAAAGGGACAAATTATGTCTGTATTTTGAAGTACATCACAAATTAAGAATAAAAATGTAGGTTTAATTAATTAAAAGTATTTAAAAAATACTGTCTGTTACCACATACAATACATTACATCTCTGAACATGAACATCTGGCCAATGGTTCAATCATTACTCTCACAGGGATTATTTTGCATGCACATATTAATATTGGATGAGCTGTGTATTGATTTTAGTTGAATAATAGATATTATATTGTCAGCCTGATGAGCTGTTGAAGAAATTATAAACTTGTCTGCCAAATATTTCAGTAGAGCAATAGAGCCTAGAGAGAATAATCACGATAAGTCCTGCCTGCCTAATAAAGCGATTGAATCTATTTATCTTTTTAGTTATGTTTTTATTTAATCTACTCGATTTGCCGAGAAAAAAACTTGTACATGTGGGCAGAGGATTTGAAGTAAAAAATCTCACTGTGTGATATATTTGAGTTGCTACCTTCCCGTGGAGCATCAGCAGTCTGTGTGCCCTCTGTCCATGTGTTCATAGCAGCGGTGCAGTTTGTTTTTTAAGCGTGTCATCACCGGGACTTACCTGTAGGCGGAACACCATCCTCCTGGCCTCCTGCATCTCCTTCTCCAGCTGCTCCTGGTGGGCGTCCAGCTGCTCCTCCCATGACTTCTCTTCCTCCTGCCCATCGTGCCCGAGGGGGGGACACAATCCACACAGAGACACCTCCTCTGAAAGCAAAGGAGGCACGGGGGGAGATGAGGCAAGGGAGCGTGTCTTTTTTTGGGCAAGGGTGGGTTCATTGCATCTTGCTCTATGAGAGTTGATGTGCAGCCAACCAACCTGTGACAGATTTCTTCTCTGTCAGCTCAGATTTGTCATCCCGAGGTTCCCCCTGGTCCTCAGACTGATCATGGACTGTTTCTTCTTTCAGGGTGTCAGTGGACTGGGTGATAACATACTCTTCTTTGGGGGAGTGAGCGGGGCTGGCTGAGCTGAGACTGAAACAGATGGTGGGCACAGGCAGGAATGAGCGCGTTTGCATCTCCTGCCAAATGAACGGCAATAAATAAACGTAGCTGCATAAAATGGAGATATACACTTTAATAACTCCCCAAAGAGCACACAAATATGAATGAATCCCATCTGGACTAAAGATTTTAAACCGTATTCGTTTTAAACACATCGTGCCCATAGGAATATGGCACATCAGAGACAATGTAACAAATAACACATTTAATGAAAACAGCACGAGAGACAGGGTTGAGACTTGTCCAGAAAATCCACAGTGGGAGCAGAAGCGTGCAAACTCTGTCATTTTTCCCACAGGAAATTCTTTACATGCCTCGCTCCCCCTTTGGCGATCATTTCAAAACATAATGCCGACATGGCTTCTGAGTGGCTGGTTTTCTTTCAGATTGTCCGAGCATGCGTTTTGTTGTTTTCTGAGAGCACCTCCAGCAGGCCCGAGGTTCCCGTCATCTTCGCTCTGCCGTGTGTGTGGAAATAGAATACAGCTACTGTGACCTGTGACCTATGGCATTATGCATGGTCCTCAAACAGAGGATTCCTTCTTTCTCCCTCTCTGGGAAAAAACAAGCCTGCGTCTGCAGAAAACACATCTAAACTCTGCGCAATTCATCACCCTGCTCCTCAGGCCAGAAAAAAAAAATGGGAAGGGGGGAAAAAAAACTGTGGGATAAAACTGTTTACAAAGCAAAGAATGTCTTGAGGGGTTGTATTTGCAGTTTCTTCCCCTACATATGCCGCAAGATTTAGATTGTAGCCGATGAGATTTTCTGCTTATCTAATAGCATTACTCAGCCCGAGCAAATATCACAACAGACACTGAAACACTTGCATTATCTGTCACTTCATAGAAGAATCCTGCTACTCCAGATGATGATGTGCACATACGTTCTGTCTCTCTGGCACCAAACAACACTAAGAGTCATGCTGGCGGCTTTGTGGGGCTTTACTTGCATTGAGTTTAATCACATGAAAAGTGTCTGGCTATGTTCACCGCACCAAGAAACTTCAGATCAGATGGTTTCAACCTCCTTCCTGCTCCTCACTCAAAGAGTCGCAGCAGCGGGTCACATAAAAAACATAAACTGAGCGTCTTATCTGATGCTGCTGTGATTATCCCAGAGTGCTCCTGCCTCTGACTAATCATGTCGTTGCAGATGACGACACTATCAAGATACCCTCTATCATAGCACGAGGGTGTGGCAGCCCAATAAACTAACACATTTATTTTAGATGCTTGCTGCTGATCTGTTGCACCAAAAAGCCTCATACATACTGATAGATTTGGAACATATGTGTTGAGCCGAAGATTAAGCTCTGGGATTTGCGAGAGATGAGCTTCAGTTCAACAGATTAACATGATTGGGTCAGAACTGGTGGAAGTACATTCACTCCAGGACTGTACTTAAGAGCAATTTTGAGCCACTTTACCTCATTTCTATTTTAAGCATCATTAGACTTTTTCTTCACTGTATTTCAGAAGGAAATACTGTATTTTTACTCCACCGCATGAATTTATCAAATGTAGTTACTGGAAACCTTTCAGATTTATTTTTTTAGATAAAAAAACACAATGCTTATCTTATCGTCAACGTTTGGGAGTGGTGAACATATA
>JBAJHX010000049.1:8488000-8500609 GCA_037176925.1 Amniataba percoides | reverse complement strand
TATATATATATACACACACACATACATATATAAATAGATAGATAGATAGTTTTTTAATATTTTGAATCAGAATTTGTAAAACTATACCTGAATATGTTAGGTGTCAGTTAGTCTTGACCATTGCTCTTTATTAACAAATGTCGTGAAAAGTAGTTGCTACTTCTGAAATTATCTGGCTAACTGGGTAACCCATCTGGACTTTCTGAAGGCAGCTGTTTGATGAAGGTTGTACATAAAACCAAAGCTGACATTCCTGCACTTGAATGAATAGCAGCATGTTTTATTATTTAGCTTACATATGACATGTGAACAACTAGACATGTTTTACAATAAACTAAAATAAGTAGCATATTTTGCTGGCATGTGACTTTTTTTGTATTATATTTTGTAATAATATCGTATCAGATGCATATTGTCAGTGCAATTTTTTTTCATAAAGCGGTTTGAATGACTTTTTCTAAGTAGCTGTAGTTACCCGAATTAGATTTCTCTATGTGGGGTAGCTTTGCTGTAGTTCTTCCAGTGTGAAGTAATTGGTGTCTTGCAAAGCTGTGCCTTCAAATTACCTTCTCCAACACCGTCTGTCTGACAAAACAGCCGTCTCTGCTTGAGGCCTCTTGTTCAGTTTCTGAGATGGTTACATGTCAGTAATTTATCAAGTACCAAAAAGGTAAATCAGAGCTAAAATTGTCCAGCAACTTTTTTTTCTTATTTTCTCGCCAGTGAATCATCTCACAACACAACAATCCTTGAGTTTAAATTTAAAAGTAACTCCATCTGGACTACAATATCTTTTACACATCAAGGTAGTCGTAACAAAAATCTAATAATGGTACATAAAATAATATATCAGTAGCAGAGTACATTTTTCTGCAGAATGTTTACTTTTTACTTTAGCTGGATTTTGCTTATGATACCTGGGTATTTAAGCATCCAATTACTTTCTCCACAATTGCAGAGCAACATGAAAAATCCACACATTAGCCAGATAACAGACTTTTAATTAACTAAAGGATTAGTTAGGTAGAGCAGCTTGTAGTTGGCTTGTCTGTATCTACTGTACCAAAACTAGGACAAAAAGAATAATGGCTTTTTAAAATACTGTCAAAGCCTAAAAGCGATCCATATTAAGCAGTAGAATAACATATACTGTATCTCTTACTCTAATATATCTTAAAATAAATCATCTTCATCCGAATCGTGACAGCCGGTTATGGAGGTTGGACCGTGGTTGCTAGGCAATGGCAGCTCGGCTCCCACAGACACATACAGAGACACACCCACATCTACTGCACTGTAAACACTGAACAATAAAACAATAAGCTGCACATTTTGGGAGCTCAAAGTCATATTGTCATGGTGAAATGCATATCTAATGCTAACACTAACACACATGCTGATTTGGATGGGGAGGATGATGTATGGAGTCTCCTGATTTAGGCCTGATGTTTTGTGCATGTCTGCTGCTGATGCACTCGTGCACAAAAAAAAATGATGGGCTGACATAATGTTGGAACAATAATGAAAATAAAAAACACACAGCTCTTACCATTTCATCTGTTTGGCTCCCATGCTGGTGTTTACAGGCTTAACCTCCCATACAGTCGGAGCCCGGCATCTGGGTGATGCTCTGCTTCTCAGTCAGGACCATAGCCCAAACACAGCCAGAGGCGGCGGGGAGGGGAACAGCCCTGAGAGCAGCAACCAGAGGACTCTCCACGTCGCACACTGTGTTCAATCAGAAATAACAGCACGTTCAAATCCTCTACAGCAGCATATTCCTAAAACACAAAGCTCCAAATCCTGATCAAAAGCCCCTGAACCCTTCCCACATAAATCATACCAAGGCTCAGTCCTAGCTGGCAGAGACAGACAGAGAGAGACGGGGGGGAGAGAGGACTGGTGCTCAGCAACACCAGCGACTGAAGTCTGCCTGGTTTCTCATTGCACTCGCCTTGTGCCTGAGCTCACCAGCTTCCATTCACGAACACAATGTTTTTTGTTCCTTGCGGACAAGACCTGATGCAGCTCTTGTGCATCTTTTTCACCCTTTTTTCTCCGCCGGTCTTTTTGCATTTGCTCCCTCTGCCCTCCCTCCCTTCTTCCCCTCTCTCCCCCGTCGGCTCGGTCGCACTGGCTTTGTATCTGTCCTTCCTTCTTTCAGTGAGCGAGGATGTCAGACATGGCTCTGTCTGGGTGTGTTTACCCTCCCCCTCTCCCTTATTCCTCCTCCCTCCTTTCCCCACTGCTCTCCCCTTTCACAAGGAGGAGGAGGAGGAGGAAAAGGAGGAGGAGGAGGAGGGAGATTTTCCTCCTTCTCTCTGCTTTCCCTGTGCGTTTAGTGTACAGTATGTCACTGCGGCTAAAATGAGATCCCACGTATGGACTGAAAAAGAAAATCTGTGCATGCCTTCCATTTGTTTGTTGACTCAGTTGCAGGCAGGCACAACATCAACAACAAAGCACAAGAGTCAAAACATAGGGGAGGTTAATGATATAGTTACAGTCAGAGGAAGTGTCAAGTTACTTGCTTAGAAAAAAAGCAACCAAAAATGTTATAAATGCTATTTATGGAATGCACACAACAGCCTACAATTACAACTCTTTTTATAGTACCCGTTGTGTACTGTAGGCATGAACAGTATCTTTACTGACACAAAGCCTAAAAACACAACAACAACACAAAAAACCCCACAAGTTATTCAGAGAAAACCCACGGAACATTAGAGCCATCCGATTAAGGCCACATGTACAAAGTGTCAGATTTATAATTTGAGCAGCAGGCAACAGAAACAAAAGGTTTTCTGCGACATGTGCTGCTGGTGTTAAGTACTCGTTTGAAAGGCGTTTTGGCTGAGCACACTGTCATTAAGCTGTTAGAGATGTTGCCGGTGTCATCAGCAAGAATGTGAAATGGGTCTCTGCGTGGCAGCTTGCAGCTCTGCCCAGAACAAAATGACAGTGTCTTAAATTCTGCATGAGCACCATCAACACATGCTTCAATGAGCTACTTTACTGTCGAGTGCTGATACAGAGCCATGAAAATGTGTGTGGACCACCCGACTGAAGCGGCATTAGGTTTACAACAAGGGCAAAGGCACTCAAAGTACCCAAAGTAAAAGTACTTCCATGCAGATTTGCCTATTTTAGAAGAATATGTATCACTTTATGTAACTACTTTTTATACAGTTGAGTTATTTAATCCATAATAATATCTCGATATCTTTTATTTGCTAATTGTGTTTTGTGTTAATAATCTGAATTTGCAAAGTAATGAATAATTAAAGCTTTAAAATAAATGGAGCGGAAGTAGAAAGGAGACACTATGTAATTAATGTAAATAGATCAATTTACATACAGCACTAACATCCAAATACAGAGGTTTTCATGGTTTACACTGACTGCAAAGCCTGAAGGAAAACTTGTGGTTATATAAATAAAACTGATTTAACAATACAATAGCAAAAAAGTTTAAAATCATATTCTAATACTTCAATATTACAGCTTTATCATAGCTAGAACATTTTATTTCAGTATGCATATGAAAATGCTCTATTTTCTAATTATCACAAAATTTATATTAATCAGTATTTTGGTGTTTTAACACCCCAAACATGGCATCTAATAACACTATTTATCATTGTATTATTAACTATCAACTAATTAACTAAAACTATTAGATGGTTTTATTAAGTGTTGATTAGAAATACTGACTTGTTTTAGGTTATCGCAGCATAATTCATTTTTCATCATCACACAAATTAGGAGTCACTCTTCACGCAGCATTGTACACTTTAGATTAAGAGCTCAGAGAGCAACACTTCAGAGGTTACAATTCCTCTTGTGATCCTCAGATGTCTTGATATGTTATACCCCGACTGTCCAGCCATCTGTTTTTCAAAATGGGCCAGAATTTGTAAAGCTGCAAATAAGGGGACGTGGGAATATTTGGCCAAGCTTTTTGTTTCCCAACCAAAATGTTGTACCAGGCCGTAATATGCATATCCACCTATTTGATGAGAAGATTTAATTAACTAAAAAACAAAACAGTTCAATTTAAGATGTGTGTCGTTAATATTTGGGCAGAAGGAGATGCTGGTAGAGTTTAGTTTGGCAAATTCAGTCATTTCAGTGACTTCTTGAAAACCCTTTCCCTGAAACTAATCCATAAAGTTGCTGCTGTTTTCTTCATGCACTCGTCCTTACTCCTTTATGCATCTTTTCAAATGTTTTTGCTCCACTATTAAAAAGACAAGGACAAACTCAGGTACAGCACGATGAAGATCGGGCAGAGCGAGATGTGACTGAGGGAACTGGGGAAAACAAAGTGTTTTTTTTTTTACAGGGAATATTCTATTCAAGCAGTGATGATATATATGGAGTGACTTTGCTGTTCAAAGTGTGGTGGGAAAGTCATCCCACCGCTGGGGAGCCAGGAGGAGAGAAGAAAGCCGGTTTGCCACAGGGACAGTGTGCAGCCAGCCAATTTGTAAATCAAATGAGTTGCTAAAATATAACAGATTGTTTGCATTGTCACCATGGATTCTGATTGGAAATTATCATTGTGGCCGCTATGAAACATCTTTTTATTTTAGTGACCTTCAAACAGACAAGTACAAATCACCACGGACTGATAAGAGTTTGTCCCTGAGAATCTCATCCATTTTTGTTGTCAAATACAATTTAGAAAAGATGTCTGTGGCTGCTTGGGTCTATTGTTTTGGAGATAGCAGTGGAGAGAGTGAAAGGTGATTCAAAGTCAGTCTCTGTCATTATGAATCTACTGTATTATCCACATTTTTTCTGCGATAAATAACTCCCAAGTGAAATAAACTATTTGGCTCCGAGGTTATCTGAATATTATCAAGCACCTAGAGCTCATATCTTTGCCAAGGCCGCACAACCTCCAAGATCTCTAATTTCAATAACTGAAAATTTCCAATAAGAATGAGGTGATTTGTTTCATTTAATCAAGTATAACAGTTAATAGGAAAAAATATATATATCTTTTTAATTCTTTAACTTTCACTTTTTCAGGTCGAACACCAAATATCTCCAAAAGATTTCACATGACTTTCTAACCAATTTCTTACTAAACAAACAAAACGAAACAACCAGTAAATGTGATTGAAAAAAATATATACAGACACAGCAGTGGTCGGATCCCTTAATTTGGTAAAAATGATTTAAAAAACAATAATTAGACTAAGGTCACAACAAAATGGAAAAATGGAAAAAACAGAAGCAAATGTAATAAAGTAAACGTAGCTGATTAATTTTCATCACTGTTAAATGGTTGAGTTTGACATTAAACTACTTTGACTCGACAGCTTCAAATCGACTTGTGTGAAACAACAAAGACTAAAATCCTCGCTTATGTGGAACCTCTGATCTATTCTGAGAAAAAAAATGACTAAAAATAGATTATGTTTTCATTAAAAGGTGACATGACTTGTTTATCAGACATCCATGATTAGTGTCAAAAACTGTCCACAGAAATTGATCAGACCATGAAAGGCCCAACATCAAGCACTTTGAATAAGACTGATATTTTGATAGGAAGAAACAAACTCAGTTCAATAAGGTCCATTTTTTCATATATATATTTAAATATGTGTGTATGTGTGTGTGTATATGTGTATACACACGCACACACACACACACACATTTATATATACATATGTGTGTGTGTATGTGTGTGTGTGTGTGTGTGTGTGTACATGCCTGTATTAGTCAGTGTGACATCAAGGCTCAAGCAGTTCAGTCCGGTAAAAATGCCCGTAGCCTATTTTTGCCATTGAGCAGCAGCTTCAAAGTGGAGTCTGTAAAGATGCAACTGCGCCGTGAGACACAACTTTCTACATGCGTCATACAGGAGTTCCAGCTGTGGCACAAAGCTGACAGGCAGTTATCTAAAATTAGGTCTGACATGCATACAAAAAACAAAATGCTACCAACTGTGTAAAATTGAGAGCACATTCAATCTTCTTGGTCAGTAGTAATATGAACAAACTCCATATATGCAGGCATGTACATTAATTATTACAACCACTAATTAGATTCCTACTTAGTCTTCATTATGTTGTGCATTTAAAATATTGGCATGCGTAACCACCAGAGTAATAGTAGAGACTGAATAAGTCATTAAAAAGTGATCCATCTCTCAACATGCTGCATGTATGTTGATGTATTACCTAAACTTTTTGCACAAAACTTTGGATGATCAAAACAGTCGTGCCTGATCTCACAGCTGGGCCTGACTGCATGTAGAAACCTGTGTACCCCTGTGAGGACTTTGTAGTTTGCTCTTATGTGGTTCAGCTGTAAGTCAAGTCAGGACATGTCCGGCCTAACTTAGCACAAAGTTCAAAGACATGATGAAACAGGGAGAAAATATAGTATATTTCTGTAAAGTACTCTTATTTGTAACATGAAAGATGATTTTCTTTAATTGTGTTTATATTTATCTCTGATCAAGGGAGCAGCACTAACCTAAATCTATCATGAGACTTCAAACAACTCAAGAAATGTTGTATTTACTTATCAGGTATTTAGATTTACTGTATCTTGTGTAACTGATGCATGTAGAAACATTACTCACTCGCTGGAGTTATGGTCAGTGATGGAAAGTGAGTATATTTAGTCAAGTGCAGCACTTATATACAATTTTTAGATACTGTCATATATAAAATATCTAAAATTGACAATGACTATCTTTACAATATTATCTGCAATATTAAAGTGATGTACACTTTCATACATCAATAATTATAACCAATAGTATAATACACTGAATACATTAATCTTAAATGAGCCATTCAACAAAATGTGTATTTATATTTTTACTGTGAGCATATTCTAATGCCAATACTCTTGTGCTTCTGTTTCACTAAAGGTTTGAATGCATACTTGTAACAGAGTATTTTTTCAGTGTGGTATTATTATTTCTAAAACTCTAAAACAAATCCACAGACAGACATTATCAAGTTGCTGTGTCTTACCTGTTAGCAAACACGTTGAACTTACACATGAAAAGGAAATATGGTCTTCCTCCTTCTTAGTCTTTCCTGCCATCAGTTTTATTTTAGTCTGCTGAGGAAATAAAGACATTTGGCTATTGGTTCGTATTATTTAAGATTTGAGCTATTTACCAGTATTAAACTTTCAGTATTGAACATCCTCTAACAGCAACGGGTCACGCCTTCGACAGTGATGATTGATGCACCATTGGACCAATCACAGTTCAGATTTCCCACCTATGTCATTACGTACGTCAGAATAGCGGAAGCACCGGTGTTTGTGAACCGTGTTGTTGTTCCTGTTGAATGCTACTCGTTTTTAAAAAGGTACAGAGTGTACAAATGAATGAAATTACCACGAATAGCTGTAGCTCTCGTAGTTGGGTATCTTTACGTAGATTCAGTCTCTTGAATTATCCGCTTGTATGTGGATATGCGGCAGAATTAGCTAGTAAGCTAGGCTAACATGTGATGTTGATGGTAGCAGAATTAATACATTTCTCTTAATATGTCTTGAAAATACTTGTTTTGCTTTTCACACCTTTATCTTACCGGCTCTGTCTCACGTCAGGACTCATCATGTCGAAGCAGCCGCTCGGAAAGACTTTGCTGAAAAATGTAATCCGACACACAGACGCTCACAACAAGGTGAGTGTTTGTGGTTCATCGTTGAACTCGTCATTAGGCACTCAAATCAAGGCTTCTTATAAATTCTCCGTTCATAGAGATCGACCAATAGAGCTACTGACTTAAAAGAAAAAAAAAATCAGCCTAATGTATCCTCTTTTTAAATAACCTTATTTAATTTTTATTGCAATATCTGTTCATTTTATATGTTTTGATCGTACCTCGCAGGTAATGCCCTCTCAATTTAATGATCTTCTTGGCTGTGGGTCTGTTGATTTACATAAAATTATTGAATATTCTGATTAATATTTTTGTGAGAAAGGGCATAGTCTGCAGTCCTGTTGATAGCAACAATTACATCTCTCCCTTCAGTGAACCTGTGGATGCTCCTCACCCACCAGATTCATGGACACGCATTGTCCTGATCAATTCAAACTTCATTCTAAAAAAGCATTTTCAATGTTGTTTGCTTGTGAGCTGACCTGACAGCCTTTTAAAAAGTCTGTGCTAAGATGTAGTAATTTCTGCACACTTTTGATCTGTTTATTGCAGCATCATATCTCTGTAGTAAGCTGGGTTAATTCAACTGGTGTATGACTTGCCAGATACAGTGAATATTTATTTATTTTAACACACCGATTATGAAACTGCCACTCACAATAGACACGGTAACACACAGCATTAGTGTTATCATGTGAATGAGCATGATTTGTCACCGACTTGACGACTACACCATTAATCGATTAATTATGCTCTATAAAAGGTCATACAATGGTGAAAAGAGTCCATCACAATCACAAAAAGTTTCCTTGGGTTGCTAAGAAACAATGAAAAGAAAAATCTGAGAGGCAGTTTTTCATTTATGCATAAAAGTGATTGATTATTAAAATAACTGATGGTTTTCTGTCCAGAGAAGTCTTGTCCCAGAGATAGGTTATGTTTTTGATCTGTACATGGATTAAGGTCATTCTGATCCAGTTTCAAGGCCTGCTGACAAATATCATAGATCTGAGCTATGAATGTAGTGCAGTGATGATGATGTTTAGAAGCTTTAGGCAGAAACTGACTGACTAATTTGCATGGGTATTGAGGAATGTACAATAACTTCTAATTATTTAAATCCTTTATACATGAATGTTTTAGTGAATTCAAAATATGTGTGTGAGAGCAAGCCTGTTGATGTGTGTGTGGTCCTTAACATGCTTCATGTTGTCAACCCTTTACAGATCCAGGAGGAGATGGAAATGTGGAAAATGCGAGGCTTGGAGACCCAAATGTCCCACCAGAGACATCTATCAGATGCTGAGTGTGTGAGGTAGGAACACAGACTGGCCAAATTTAATCTGAGTCACCTGAACACCTGTGACACCAAAGCTAATTTGGGAGTGTGTTTCATAATGTAGCTGTCAGTTTAGAGAGCTGTTACTGTACGTTTTGATTTATTGATGCTGGTTATTTTCCAGGGGGCGAATGCACTGCCACAGAGTGCCAGATCAACCTAGAGAGCTGAGTCGAGGCAGAGATAGAGTCTCGGAACATGATGACAGAGAAGCTCGATACTGGACTCGCAAACTGTATGAATTTGAGTCCAATGATCCTGAAAGGTACAGCACACAACTTAATCTTATTCTAAATAGGTTTGAATTTTTTGCACTCATGGGAAAAATCTCAGGGGCTTATTTCTGAAAGATGAAAAGCAGAAAAAGTCAATTTGATTCTTCTTTTTGTATTTATATAGTAGAGTGCGCATTCATTTATTTGTACAACTATCTATAACTGTAATGTAAATGTTGGGGAGTTGGATAAGATTAACTAATCTGCATCTTCTTCTCGTGCATTCACATCGCAGGTGGGGACATAGTGGCTTTAAGGAGCTTTATCCGGAGGAGTTTGAAAGTGACAGGTAAGCAGAAATGCAGCACCGCATCAAAAAAGCAAGAGATTAGAACTAAGACGAAAATGCAACTCAGATTTTCAAGGGGCGCCCCGGTGATTCAGCACTTCCTGAAAGTTCATGTGAGAGGAAAGATTTTAAAAAAGAATAGTCCAAACTGGTGTCGAAGAGGTCAATATCTTTCTGCCTTTTTGTCCCTGGTATGAGTCCTACTCCAAGTAATCTGGATCCTAAACCTTCCATTATGCAGCAAACAGCATATTTTGATATGATGTGTTCATGTCATATCATATACTAGTAATTACTAGTTTCCAAATTAGAAATAGTGCACATATCAACCACCAACAATTCTTCTGAAAGGTATAATTTATATAGAGCCAGAGAACAAATAAAATATGGACACCCAATGTAATAAAGCTGTTATTTAGTTGATAAGTATGGTAAAATGGGTTAATTTCCCCTGTAAAGCAGTATGTCAAACCAAAAATCCTACCAATTCTCTGTCTAACATTCATTTATTGTGTTCAATTTTTCTTTGTCCAGTGAAAAAAACAGTGCCACAAAGAAGACTGGGCGCCGCAAAACGAAAAAATCCAAGTCCGATACAGATGCAAGCTTATTGAAACGGTCCAAAAAATCCTCTCAGAAGAAGAAAAAGAAAAAGAAGAAGAAAGATGAGGAGGAAAAGCGCAAGAGAGCAGACAGCTCAAGCAGCAGCGATGACAGCAGTGCTACAAAAGACAAGCAGAGGAAGAAAAGGACTAAAAGTCGACATAAAAACAAGAAAACTGCAAAAACCAGAGACAGAGACGACGACAACAGTTCGGGGGACGGTAATGATGAAGAAGAAAGGGAAAGACGCTCTCGCCATCGCAAAAAGCGAAAGCAGGACTCCTACAAAGACTCAGACTCAGGGCCAAACTCAAAAAAGAGGAGGAAAAACTGGAAAGCAGCAGGTGAAGAGAGCTCGCATGATAGTTCTGGAGACTGAGATGCGCACAGACACGGACAGACTCGTGGCTCAGGTAACGACCAGGAAAACTACTGCAGATTCCTTTGTTCGCTTTCACTTCACAGAGGGCTTTTCTCTGCAGGGCCATTTTGTATTGTACTTTGTTAGACATCAACAAACCTGTGCTGTCGGCCCTCTCCGTGGGCGTTCTGTGCAGAAATACCTCATCCAGCTCTGCAGTGGCTTGAAGCAGACTGCACGGCGGTACAGACAGAAGGCAGCACAAAGAGGGATGGTGGGGTATCCACAGCCAGCCTCATGAAGAATTCTGTCGGCTGCAGGCTCATCGATCCATCATTGACTCGCCTCAGACTGTCTGCTTCACGAGGAGACAGCCTGTCCCGGACTGACCAGCATTGTTTGTATTTTATTTAAGAAAAAAAAAAAGACAAATTATGCAACTTTCCTCATCAATTCTTATGAAATGTGCATTTGCTTTTATTCATGTTTTTTTAGTTTTGTAAATTTTAAGATTTTTTATGCACAACTTTGTCATAGGTGGAAAATAAACCTCTCTTTTTTTTAAAAAAATGGTGGAATTTACTTTAAAAAAAAAAAAGATTAGTCAGGGGTTCATTCAATTATCATCACTAAACACCTCATGATATTTTCTTTTTTTTTTTCAACGTCAATAAAGGTATGATTACATTTTTACAGCATAGTAACAAACATAGTAAGAGCCTGATATATCTTGGGGACTTCACAGAAATTATTGGGGGGGGGGACTTTATCATTTTCTTTGTACTTGTACTGATATTTTGACTCATCCCAAATCTACATTTTATTTGTACTTTTGGAATAGAGTGAATAGGTGCATCATAAAAGACAAGTTTTCACCTTGCACCAAGGTGCAGTTTGCCATATGCAGAGGACCATAGCACCTTTTTTAATGTGTACTCTGGTGGTGCACATTAGAAGTGCCATTAAGGCTTAAATTGGGGTACACGATTAAACAAGCTGTACCACCTTAACACTTAGTGGAGGAGGGTGCTGCAGTTTTTATTCAAGATCAAAGAAAACACTCATAACTGTGGGGAGGGCATCGCTTCTTTAACAAAGTGAAACATAATGTTCAGTCCCCCCCTCACCACAAACAGAAATGTTCACACAGTTCCTCATTCCTGTGTGCCACCGATCTATGTTGTTTAAATATAAACTGGCCAACACCGTCCTTCAACAGAACTAATTATATATCTCATATTTTCTTTGAACCTCAGTTTCCACCTGTCTGTTTAAGATAATGTTCACATGTGTTTGCCAAATACAGCGATGTAATGAGGTTGTGGTGTAAATCTAGATAAGAGCGTTAATAATTCATACTTTAATACTTGGAAATAACCTCTGGTATAAGAGAAATTACTTTTTAGATTTCAGGTCTTGTTTTTTTTCTCTTTAATTTGTAGAGCTGTTTGTACAGAAAAAACAGACTTCTGCTTCCTCTCCATAGGCCATCACAGATCAAAGACCGCGTCGCAGTCGTGTCCCTGTTTGAACATGCAGTCTTATTATGATGCAAGAGATATACCTAAGATATACCTAATACCCTTCTATTCGTGATCAAAGCGAATTAATTTAGTGATTTGCAGAAGTGCTCTTTGACAGCTATACTAGTCAAGGAGCGCACATGGGCTCGCCTCGCTGCCGTGGAGCAGCAGACTGCCTTCTTTGCTTCGGTAATGTAGCACTTTAGGTGGATTTCATGGCTGAGAAAAATATTCAATAATACCAGCCCTGAATGCAGAAATGTAACACTACACTCTCATAAAACAGCACTATTCAAACCATATTAACATCTTGATCTGGGCCACTGGTCAGTTTTTCTCCTATCACACTTGTCAAGCTACATTTGTATTAAACCTTTTTTTTTTTCCAAACAAAGTATAAATAAACCTACAAGTAGTGGGCTTGAGCCATCTGGGTAGTTTTAGATAATCTGATACTGAAGGAAGTGTTGGTAAACCATTTTTGAAAGAGTGTGTATGTGTGTGTGTCTGTGTGTGCTTGCGTGCTGGAAGAGCCCGAAGCACTTTGCTGAGTCTGTGTCAATAGGCTAAGTG
>JBAJHX010000049.1:8476560-8487900 GCA_037176925.1 Amniataba percoides | reverse complement strand
TGTGTGTGTGTCTGTGTGTGCTTGCGTGCTGGAAGAGCCCGAAGCACTTTGCTGAGTCTGTGTCAATAGGCTAAGTGTTCTCTGTAAGCAGCAGAGAGTGGGCTGTGTTGAGTTTGGCTGCAACTGCCCAAATCTTGGAAATGGTAAAAAGGAAACGAAAATTCGCTTGGTCAAACCGGTATTGACGGAGTTTTTAAAACATATTGTCAAGGTTAATAAGCATTTGGCAAGGGGGCAAAATCCAAAATTGGGTGTTTTATAGCTGTATATGTCTCATTAAGACGTCTTCCTCATGAAATAATTATTCAGAGAAGAATAACCAGGAAACAGCATTTTTGTTCTCGCGTCTTAATGAATAATACAATACTGATTCACTGGCTTTTCAACCTCTTCACCACTTTGCTAACCTCTTTTACTCCAAGTCCTGCAAATGGTTGAGATGGAGGAAGTAATGTTGTTTCCACAATTAATAAAACATTTTTTATCCAACTTAGTGGCTAAAAATGATTCCTGGCATGGCAATGCTGCTCCTGCCTGAAATATTTCAATAATTAACCCTTATATATGGAGCATGTATATAATGTACAGTATTTTATATTTATAGCCTATATATGTCTTTTATCTTCTACATTATTATTTATTATTATTATTTTATTTATTTGTTATTTTTTGTACTTCTTTTCATATTCATCTCACTATTGAGCTGCTGTTACAAGCGAATTTTCCCAATGTTTGATTAATAACGTTTATCTTATCTTATTTCAACATCTGCTGGATGAACTGGCACAAATGGTTGAAGATTTCATGGTTCCCAGAGGAAGTACCCGAATGACTCTGGTGATCTCCCGTTGTTTCTTTTGGTGCCATAACTTTGGTGAATTTGATTTTGTGTACAGAGCAAACTGGCAAATGTTACCATGCTACCACACTAAACAAAGGTGCCATGAACACTGTGAACGGGGGCAGCTGTGATCACATCAAGCAACATCTTTACCATCTTTACCTTGCTGTGCTGTGCAGTAGAAAAACTTAAATAGAAACATAAACACATTAATGCAAAACATATATATAAATATATATAGTAAGTTAAAAAAATCCTGCTTTCAATCTTGGCAGTGAAATTATGTCTGTAACTCATATAGTAGTTTTATAAAGCCCCTTCTCGCCCTTTACTAATTGCAGGGAGACTGTTATTTTCTGATAAATGGGCCGTCAGAGCAATGGGAATTTGTTTTTTTTTCAACGTATCGGGCTGTCAGACAGATGGGCTTTCAGTCCAGTGGGATCTTTTTCAAACTACTGGGCTGTCGGAACAATGGGCAGCACCCTTTAAAAAAAAAAAGCCTTTCCACAACTATTTGCTAATGTCTCCTACTGCAAATCTCGTTACAACAATTAACAAAAAACTCATTTACAGTATTTGCAATATTTTTGCTCCAGTTGGAGAATTTCTCCCAACAGAGACTGTGAATGAAGTGTCTTTATGGACTCCATTTTCAGGAGACACACAAAGACACACAAAAAAACATGGATACCTGAAGTGATGAAGTGAATTCTTAATCATTTAAATGTCAAGTATGTCAAAATCAGAAAAAAATGAATAGTTACACAAACATTACCTGTAGTACTGTCGCTATTAGAAAACCAGCAGCAGTGGATTGAAACTTTCTTTGCAGGTATCATCCTGCTAAAACCAATCACAGAAGAAATTGACAGTTTTTTTCTTTTTTTAAATCACCACGGTTAGAATATGGTTTGTTAAAAAAAGAAAAAGTGGCAATATTGCAGAGCTGACACCATGGTTAGCGTGGATAAGACTTAAAGCCCAACATGTTCAAAGCCAGGTTCAGATTGGACTTTTCAAACACGCATTACTATGCATTGAACACAAAATGGGAACTTCAGCTTCAAAAAAAAAAAAATCTCACCCTCACCAAGTCAAGGCACTTTTTTTGCAGTCACTCAGAACTGCTGATGAGACACAACACGCTTTGCTGTACCCCCAGTGTTCGCTAGTTTGGCTGCCCCGGCCAATTTTGAAGATTGGGTGAAGGCTCAGCCTCCTCCTGCCTAAGCAGATTTTGTGTTGAATAATGGTTCGAGATAGGAGCAGCCATAAATGCTTCTCCTGCTGTGAGAAATTGTCATGAACACATTTCCAGCATGGAAACCATCAGTAGTTAATGAGGAGATGGACAAGGGGCTGAAAAATGTGTGCACCACATATTGATAGCAGAACATTTGCACCCTAAATTCTTCTAGATGGAGGAAAAAAAAAAAAAGTAAAATGTTTTTGGCTGAAGATGGGTTAAGTTGTAATGAGGGGAAAGGAAGGGATGACCCCGTTCTTAGACCCGCTCCTCTCCGTCACTGAGAATGCAAATGAGAGATTCAAGAGGATTGAAAACCTCCAGTGTGACTTATCTCTCGGCTCCACGTTTTATCTCTGTGCTGTCCACGCAGATCCGTTTCATCTCAGCCTGCGCTAAGTAGCTGTAATCAGACGGAGAGGGCGGTTTCTGTGGCAGCAAAGAAATATCCCTCATCCCACCCAAGATCATATCTTTTCCCATGGTCACGTCTATTTCAGTAACACCGTATTTCACCCATTGTGTTAAGCATTTACATGCATTGAGTAAGAGTGGTTAATGAAAAATTATAATCCAGTTGTAAGGACATAAGTACATTTTTAAGTGTTTCACTGATGATACATCTATAACTCATGTAAACTAAATATGAGTTACAATATATATTACAGAGAAATATCAACAAAATACTTATTCATAAACACTTTCTATTATGACAGTGAAGGCTATGAGATGTGGCCGAATGCTCAGTTTCTTTGTGACTTTTGAACATATTTATAGATGTGCTCATATAAACAGTTAGTAAATGTTTTGTAACCTACTGTGTGGATTTATTCATGTAATCATGTATTATTAAATATGATCACATTTGTTGTATTGTATTATTAATCATTCAGTTGCAGATGCGCAAAAGGTGTTCTAGATGTTGGCAAACGCATTAAAAAAACATTTCAAAATATCCTCCTCCCTGCTTACGACTATATTATAGGGTGCTATAAACATTCATTATCTGTTTACACACAGTGTTGCTAATAGGTTTAAACTGAGCGGGGTTTAAATAAAGTGTAAAGATCTAAGATTTTCAGAATTAGAGCTTAAAGGCAGGATGCTACGCTGGCTCCCTGCTAATGACGGTTATTAAAGCGCCTTCACTGCAGACCTGCAAGTTATTGTGAACTTTACAGAGCTTTGTCTCCCCCTAGTGGGAGCAACAGATCTCACACCTTTGTTCATAACAACTGGCTGCACTTGCACCACGTCCAGTTACCGTGTCCCTCGTCGCCCCACACCCCCACTCCCCTTCGTGGTTGCCTGTGCAGCTTTCACAGGAGCCTTATAAATAGTGCTCAGGAATCAAATATTTATCATCTCAATTCGTGTGTCCTTTCCAGCAGTGAGTGGACACGCGCTGCTGCTCCCTCAAGCACAAGAAGAAGACGCCACTGACACAGTTAACCCACACAAAAAATTTAATACCCTTCGTGAGGGAATAAATGGTCCAAACTTTGACATACTAAATAGGGCGAGGTGTGATGACACAGGTTTTTAATGTAAAAACTTGCAGCACCCACCCAAATGCTTTGTAAAAAGTCATGTGACATATGACTTACTTACTTACATAGTTAGTACACATACATCAATGTTTTAATATACTTATATATGTCTTTTTTTGTTTGTTGTCTTTTTATCTAGACCAGCCAGATACAGTACCGATTAATATACAGTCACATCTGGAACAATACCTATTTAACATCATACAGTCCGACCATCAAAGAGGGATCCACAGTCGGTCTCCAAGGTCCATCCTCTCTACGCTAACATTAGAAATCGGCATGTGTAAAATCCTGTTCTTTTTTTTTAATAATTATTATTGTATAGACTGGTGGTGATACTTGTCCTTGTATCTCGTGTCTTCTGTGCAAAAGTTTTTTTTGTTTTTTTGTTTTTTTTTGTTGAAAGAACCCAAAACATGATTGACATAACAGGATACCTGGCTGTTCACTTTACAGTTATGATGAAGTTTTGTTTTTGTGGTTTTTTTTTTCCTTTTCTCTTTTTAAACAATTAAACAGTCACATCCAAACGCCACACCCCCTTGGCATGTCACAGAAAAAAGGAGAAACTAAAAATCCAAAGACTTGCTTCCCATCATCAGGGTGGGAGGCAACGATAGAGAGGAAGGTTTATGACTACAGTGAGCAGCATCCTCCATTCGTACATTTTTTTTTTAGAGTAAGGCACTGCTGCATAAAGAAAGGACATGGCCAACAAACCTCTCTGGGAGAATGACGGGGAGGCAGGATGAAGGGAGATTGTGTTCTTCTCCAGCAACTCACAGAAAGTTTGCATGTGTAAGTTAATGTGCTTTTGTTCGTCGTTTGCTGTGCGCAAGAGAAAAGTGTGTGTTATATGGCATGTAGACATATTTGTGTTTTTACATGTGTATGTCTGCGCGTGGCTGAGCCGGGTTTTTTTGTTTTGTTTTTATTCCCCATCTCAGCTACACTGTTTTCCTCAGACTGTGCTCTCAAGCATCCACTCAGTGCTGCTGAACGTAACTCTCCTGTTTGCGAGGGGCGACGACTCCGTGTTGAGCTGGTTGGTGGACTTGTGCCACCTCGTCCTCGCCCTGCGTGGGTAACTATGACTCTGAAAAATGGAGTAATCCCCTCCATCGAACGAGAATCTGTGCCTAGTTCGTGCCAGCTCATTAGGGAGCAATCCCATGTTGGCCAGGGCACTTTTCTTGTCCTTGAGCCTGGGAGCCTCCTTGGTGCCAGCATTGGGGCCTATGAGACACAGGGACATGGTGGAGCCCGTCAGGCTACTGTCCGTCTGCGTGTCCTCAGATGGGGGGCCAGAGCACTGTGCATCCAGGCTGGTTCTTCTCTTCATCCTGTCTACAGTCAGAGGAGGCAGCTCCACCTCCAGGATGGCAGTGGTGGCCGCCGGGTCCTCCTTCTTCTCGTTGTCCACCCTCAGCACCAGCGCCATGCACTCTTTGGGCGCCTGGGCTTCGCGCTGGCCTTCATCGGAGGGCTGCTTGGAGGTGGAGCGCTGGAGCCGCTGCTGGCTGCCGTTGGTCTGGGAGTGCATGCTAGAGCTGACCTTGGTCTTGCTGTCCTCTGGGCTGCTGTAGGCCTTGTAACGGATCATCAGGATGATAATGAAAACCAGCACTGACGCAACAATTATACCACCGATAATGATGATCATGGTGCCTCCCAGGAACTGACTGTGCATGAAGCGGCACTGGCTGACCTCGCTCGCCGTGTGGAACTGCACACAGCCAACCACACGTGTGGCCGTTAATGATGTGATACCGTCGTCATAAACTGCCAGCACACAAAGGTCATACTCCCGCCCTGCAGCCAGATCATTGATTAAGAAGTTCTTGCTGGTAGATGGGATCATTCTGCGGAGAGAAGAAACAGTGTGGCGGTGAAGATGCAGACGATTAATCATCAGAATTACAACGCCCACATTTACTGATTTGCATAAGGTGTATTAAATCACACAAAGGTGTCTGTTCCACACAACAAAAAGACAAGAGGGACGTTGCCGCTGTAGCATTAAATATCATTCATTCTGGTAGACAAACATAAAAAGCACAACACTTCATTAAAGGTGACTTATGAGAGAATATGTTATATTATAAAAACACAGTGAGAAGTCGCTCTATTGGGTTTGTTTATAAAATGACAGCCAGGGTAAACTGCAAGGTGATAAACAAGGCAGAGGAGCCTCGCTGTCTAAAGGATATGCCACAACAGCTGCAGGCTGCAGGACAAGTGACGCATGACGTGAAGACAGTTTTGATGTGTGAATACCTAAGGTCAAATTTTCTTGGCAACTGCAAGATTACCCAACTCTAAATACAATGGAGGAAGGCATTGTCTTCAGGTCAACATTGGCGTTAATATAATTAGAAGCTTGTTCCTTTTCCCTAAAGGGGGACTTTGATGGTTATCATTTGTAGGTAATAATGTACCACCTAAAGACAAAACAACACTCAGCTCCATGCCTAAACTGGATGAGAAAATTATACAGGAGAGCGACTCATTATATCTGATGAAACCTAAAAAAAAAAAAAAAAGTCGAACCACTATTATTAACTCCATGAATATATAAATCCTGGGATACTTCTCCGTATACCAGATTCAGCTCATGTGCGTCACACGTTGCATAAGAAAGGCATCGACCTTATTCTCCTACTTAAACAAGTATTTTAATAAGATTTGCAAATGTTTTTACTCACTTTTAAAGACTGAGCTCATTTTGCCATGAACCATAAAACATATTTAATTGTTCCTCAGGTTCATTGATTTTGCCATTTTGTCTGCATCTGCACTTACTGTTTTACACAATGGAATTTATCTTTTACAGTATATTGACCATGAGCTTGTACAGTCCTCTATTTGTGTTGGAAAAGCAACTCAAATACTGTACTTAAGTACAGTAAGTTTTATGTATTGTCATTATTTGATACTTTATGCATCTACTCCTCCTCATTTCAGAAGCAAGATATTATACTTCATAGTCCACCACAGTGCTATATACTATATACTCAGATTAAGATTTTATGTACAAAATATATAGTCAGACTGTAAAATATAATATGTAAGTACAACATTAAAATATTAAATAAAAATGTCCATTTTACATGATTCTTCTGCTTTCTTTTCACCGGGGGCACATTGGGTTTTTAAATCTGACAGCTGTGGTTATTACTTACTTTTTATATTCATATTTCACATAAAAATGGTATTTTTACAGAATGCTTTGTTAAAAATTAAACCAATGGTTCCAGTAGTCTTTTTGCTTGTGACCCCCTTACAAAAAAGTGTCTAATTGGGGTCTGTTGTCATGTTTCAGATGTCTGAGTTATTAGTAGATCTACAAAATGGAATTTCCTCTCTAAACATCTCAGATGGATTCATTTAAATAACTGTTTGAGTCCCAGGAAAGGTCAGACTATTCAATATTTCACAAAAAACAGCAAAGATTATTGATCAACCAAAAAATGAATGCAAATATCTGTAGCAGATTATTTCTTCTTTTCTCTCCCAGAAATCATCTGCTGACCCGTCATAACTATTCTGCAACCCTTTTCAGGGGCCCAACCCTCCGGTAGGTCACAGCTGGACTAAACCACCTAACTGCAGATAAAGTAGATCAAACTAGCTCTACCTCCACCAGCGACAACAGTAAAATGCTGCTTACACATTGTTGCATCAGTGTCAAAATCAAGTAAGTACTTAAATTAATTTAGAATAATTTAATACAAATTTTGGTTGCAGGACTTTTATGGAGTATTTTCACAGTGTGGTACTGCTACTTAACCTACACTTAACTAAGTAAATGAACTGAATACTTCTTCCACCACTGCAACCAAGCCTATCATTAGACAACCACATCTAATCACACTCTGTGTTTCAAGCAATTAATGCAGACTCTTGCTAATGATACAAACGGCTACGTGCAGTGAAGTAGTGGGCCCTTGTGTTGTTGTTTATTGTCATATCGTGTTTTAATGATGTGTGCTGGACTCCACAAACTATTCAAGTGATTGCAATAATCCACTGAAATATCAGATGCTGAAGTTTATTTGCTGAATCTCTAAATCTTCTCCATCTTAACTTTACTGTACTTTTTAATTTATATTTCAATGCATTTTAATTTATGGTAAAATATTCCTCCTCAGTTTATCCTCCAGATTACACTATAGGGGTTCTGCTTATTTCTGGACATACTTAATCATTTTACATCTTTGGGATCCGTCAATCTGCCATAATGCACTGCCGTGTCATTCAGCAGATGGTAACTCCAGATGTCTCACCTTTTCCCCGTGTCCCTGTTCTACCACCCTCCCCTCCCTCCCCCACCGCCGCCGTCACCATGGCTTACCTGTACACCAAAGTATCGTCTGCCGTGCTGTTGTACTGAATCTGGTACATCCTGATGCCGGGGATATGGCGCTCAGATGGCCAGCGGATCACAGCGGAGGAGGAGGTCAGCTCGGTGACCATCACCCTCCTGTCCTGCTTGTCAAAGCCCTTGGTGTCATTGCCAGATTTGGAGGAGGTGGTGATATCTGAGAGGCCCGGGTCCTCGCGCATGTGGCCTGTGTTGTTAACAAACAAGGGTAAGGGGATCATGTTGATCTCAACAGCAGCTGTGGCGATGCCTGCGGCATTGGATGCCACACAATTAAATGCCCCGCTGTCCTTCAGCGTGGTGATGAGAATATCAAGGGTGCCATTATCATACAGGATGGTGCGGGAGTTATTGTGCACCAGCTTGCCGTCTGGTGACCGCCAGTGAATATCTGGGTCTGGATCACCCACTGCTTTGCATTTAAGAGTCACTCCCTGCCCTTCCATCACGAAGGGCTTAGTGGAAATATGTTTGGTGATCAGCGGAGGCTCGCAGATGAACTCCTCCTCTTGGATGGACCAGAAATACTTGTCCATGAGGTGCTCAGGTGAGGCACAGGTCTCCAGGTCATCCTCCCTCGTCAGTCTGCGGAGCCACAGCAGCTCACAGTTACAGTGGAGGGGGTTTCCGCCAAAGCTCACAGCCAGAGTAGAGGAGCTGGAGCCTTTGGCGTCGGACAGGACCTGCGCGTGCTGGAACAGGCTGTCAGGGGGCAGCTTCTGCAGCCTGTTAGAGGTCATGTCAAGACGAACCAGCTTGGTGAGCAGCGTAAACGTCCCTGCTCCAATGTGGTCGATCAGGTTGTGGTCCAGAGTGAGCGTGTTAATGTTGGTCATTCTGGCTATGGCTTCCCAGGGAAGGCTGCGCAGGTTGTTATTGGAAAGATCCAAGTCCTCTATGGTGGAAACAAACTCATCGAAGGAGGTGGGGGCCACCTGATGGATCTGGTTGTTTCCCAGGATGAGGTGCCGCAGGTTGATGAGGCCTTTAAAGTGGTCGCTCTTTATCAGGCTGAGCCGGTTGCCGTCCATGTGGAGCGCCCGCAGGGACCGCAGGCCAACAAATGCGTGCGGGGTGATCTGGCTGATGGTGTTGCGGGACAAGGTGAGGTGGACCAAACTTGTCATGTTGAAAAAGTCTTTCCTGCGGATGATGGTGATGAAGTTGTCAGTGAGGCGCAGCTCAACGGTCTTGCGGTCTATAGTGGGGGGCACGAACAGCAGACCGGTCTTAGCGCACAGCAGAGTCAGAGTGGGGGAGAGGTGCTGGCAGATGCAGCGGCCGGGGCAGCTGTATCCCTTCACCAGAGCTGCACACAGCAGCACGCACACAACCAGCCGCTCCATTGTTGATCAGCTTCCAGGTCCTACGTGTGGGACAGACAAAGGGAAATAAGTGAGACACTGAGTCAAAAAATAGAGATCTATGAATTAATAAACTGCATCATAGCCTTTATGAGAGCCTGCTGCTAAAACCCAGAGTCTGACCAAGATTGCCGAGACTGCCAGCAATGTATCAATCACAGAATGAAATGGAGCTTTTCTGGAATAATGGCACCTGGGATGATGAAAGGCTGCACCAACGCTGTCAGAAGCCCATGTCTCTGTAGCCTTTTAATGGAAATAACAGAATGCCTTTTTTTTTCTCCCGTGCCACCAGGCTGCTTCACTACTGAACCATGTAATTTCTTGAATGATCACAGGACAGTTTTCCTATATTAGGTAACTATATGCCATGGACATTTCCATCATGTAACAAGTCTTGTGTGTTTTTCTTGCTCTCCACATCAGGGTGGAGAATTAAAGGTAGAAAAGGGCACTTGTCAGCAGTGCTCAAGGATTTTTATGACCTTTTCATGCTCTTTGCTCGGCCCATGCTTCCCAGATGTACTGCAGAATTAGACAGAAACCTGTCATGTAAATCACGGCAACAAAAAGTGAAGGTGAAAACGAGGAAAATACGGCTTGTTTTTCGAGTCCATCCGATGGAGACATTAAGGATGTTCTGATTCTCTGATTCCCATTTAGAAGTATTGATTTCAGTCTTGGGGAGAACACGCCTGTGGTGACAAAAGTAAAAAGTGATCCTTGGCTGTAATAACCGTAACAGACCCCAGTGGAACACAAACGCTGATGTGCTGATGTCACATTGCCAGTGGTTTTCCCCTCTTTGGCATCCGTCTTGATAGCTAATGCCTTAAGCTTTGCTGTTGATGAGAGGGCCTGTTAGCGCCGATAAAGCAAAGGGATGACAATTGACTTTTCTTTTCTGGGATGCAAGCATGAAACACTTCAAGGGCTGCTACAGCCCACCGTCGCCACATCCAACCCCACAGGGTGACACTTTTGATCCCTGCCATATCCAATATGTCAATCAAAAGCAATGTGTCTTTTTTAGAGTTCCAGCATAATTATTTTCCTTCACTCTGGAAAAGCTGGCTGTGGATTTTAAACGCAAATAGTGTCTGTTTGTCACCATTTTTGATGCTTCATCCAATTTGTCACAACTAATTTTAGAGCCTCTTTATCTATGTTACACCATGTTGAGGTGGTGTTGATGTGACTTAACA
The DNA here is from genome assembly GCA_037176925.1 of Amniataba percoides. Lineage (NCBI taxonomy): Eukaryota > Metazoa > Chordata > Actinopteri > Centrarchiformes > Terapontidae > Amniataba > Amniataba percoides. The sequence goes on along the minus strand of JBAJHX010000049.1, from coordinate 8,477,307 downwards.
CCACTGATTGTGTACCCTTTTGTGCCCAAAGCAAACGCATCTAACACTCACAGTACCAATGGCCCTGAATTAAATTTGATTTAAAAATGCCTGCAGAGAAATTACATATTTCAAATACCACATGTCAAATTCTCACAACAGAAATATAAAAAAATACAAGCCAAGACTTTTTCACCCACAGTTAAGAAAATAAACTCGGTCTGACGAAAGTTGTGACAGTTTATTTGTTTGAGACAGTGAGAGAAGTAAGAACTTCAGAGAGCACTGCTGTCATTTTTCATCAACCTGCGATGAAATTTCTTTTCTTTTTTGGCTCTCAAGCATGGACACACACACACACACACACACACACACACTGCTGGCTGGCTGGCTACTGTCTGAGAGACAACAGGGTGTACCTCGTTAAATATGAAATGCTGCTGTCCAATCACAGCTCTCATTAAAATTGAGGTTTGTATGATGTCATTTTCTGAGGGAAGTAGAACAGCTTGATGCACATTTCAAACCAGTAGGGCAGTTCCTCAAAGGCTGCTGGGCAAATATACTCAACACTGGCAGTAATATTTTTTTGTATATTTACTTATCTTAACACAAAAAAACAAACATTTTTTGTCATTTACTTGATGGTGACAGTGAAGAGGCAAACAAGATACAAAGGAGAGAAAAGGGCGTATGACAGGCAACAAAGGTCACCAGTTGAAACGGAGCCAGTATCACTTGCAATCATGTGGCCACCTTTTTACTTCA
>JBAJHX010000049.1:8445778-8476460 GCA_037176925.1 Amniataba percoides | reverse complement strand
AAACAGGCTACAGCGAAGCAGATCACACTTCCTGTTAAATAGACTCTTCTATAAGAGCTACAGCGGGGTGAAAGAACCTCAACAGTGCTGTGATCTTTAAAGTGGATTTCATCTAATATTGTTGCCCAAGCTTATTCCATTTCAATACGATAGTGACCTTGCTTAATTGTGTTAGTTTTCAGATGGTAACTAGGCCACAAAGCTCAGGGTTTCTCAGAGGGCCATCTGTGCCACAGCATTTCCTGCCACACCGTCGAGGATACTCTATTGATCTTTCAGCATCTCAGCAAAGGAGGGGGGGGAAACTTTGTTGCCACGGCAACTCTGGTGTAGAATGTAGGTCTTTGAATTGCATTAAGATGATGTCGAGCTGCCCGAAAAAAACGAGGCTTCAGTCTTAATGTGTGCTTAGAAGGTAAGAAGGGACGTGAACAGATGGAGGAATGGCCGAGTAAATGAAAAGAAAAGGGCAGCTGGGCCTCGCATTTCTATTTATGTTTTATTGCTTAATATTAGTGGCGGCCACCAAATCGATATGAAGACAACGGGAGGGAACACAAGTTGAATTGGTCTAATTTAACGTCCGGTCATGCAGGAGCACAAACTTTCACAAGGGATTACTTAGATGGATTTACTTTGACCTTTTTAATTATGAATTGTTTAGATTCCCATTCTGGCACATTGAGAAAGTAAAGAAAAATGCACAGAATAACACATTTCCGTACACCATGCAAACAATGATGACTCATGCATAGAGTATACACAGACATGCATGCATAGATGTAAATATGCACACTGCACTGTATGTGTCTGTGTGTGTATAAACATCTGGCCAGTTGTGAAACATCTGGATGTTCCTCGAGTTTGAGAGCTTCAGGTTTTATGGCTGAACTTTGTAAACTCAAATTAAAGCTCATCCCTATCTACCTCTGAATACAGTGAGATTAGCATTTTAATTAATTTCAATTTAAATTAATTTCATAATAATAATTTGCACCCTCCAAGTCCCTGGGTGTGATTTTTAACACTATACTTTTTTTCTAAATGCGAATCGAGCCTACACCTTAAAGTCCTTCTGGCTGCATTTGACAATTGTTGCCATTGGCTACAAAACTCTGAATTACTTCTTTGAATGGTTAAAAAACCCTGCAGACCTGCAAACAACATGAAAATGAAATCTGAGCAATATAAGATATAGTTTTGGGATAATATGTTAGCCAGCTATGAAAAATAAGTACTGATGAAAATGGCCCGCTGTGTTTTTAATAGCTGCTAGTCAGAGTTAATACTTACAGAAAATTGTAGAAAAAAATGAACAAATTCTCTAATATATTTATCTGCAAAAACATTAAGCATCTGTCAATATAAAGTCCTACAGATGTTTTGTTTTATTTATGTTTTTTTTTTGTATATTTTGCCTCCATAATGCAGCTTAAAATGCATGTCAGACTTTGTAAAGACATTTCAGACATATTTGACAGCTAAGCGGCTCTCCATGTGGACACTAATGACTAATGACTCTCATCTGTATTAGAGGTGCATTCAAGTGGGTGGCAAAACAAGCATGAAGAGAAAAAAACCTGAAGAAAACGCTAATTTAACCGCTGGAGGGTGCGTGAGACAACAAGCTGTTTTTTTGTTTTTTTTTTTCATGCCAATGGCTCTGTGGGGGAGGTGGAGGGGAGAAGGAGGGCGAGACGTTAGCAACTTTTGGTGTTGCCTTCAGAGATGACAGATGCATGCTGTAGGCGATAAGTTCTTGAGCTGGGAGGTCAGATAACCTCCTATAGGTAAACGGCTGAGACACTTTTGGTTCCCATCAAGATTTCAAAGAGTCAGCATTTGTTCTGGAGAGGGGCTTGTTCGAGGCTCTGCTATTTCTACTCATCGATTAATGCACATTTGGATTCTGAGTACAGTGTGATGTGTTTAGGTTTGTTTTAAAACCACATGTCTTTGGTATTCTTGAGTGTGATTGAGGTTAACTCTTCTGCCAAGCAACTGCTCACACACACATCAGGCTGTGCGGAAATGGTCCTCATGCCTCTGACACTGGACCAGACTTCATTACAAAAAGAAAAGGTGATGGCAGCTAAAACAGAAATAAACATAAGTCTATTAATCAATTGGTCAACCGAGAGAAAAAATGAATGATATAAAGTTATAGTGACTGATGAATAGTAAGTGAAATTGGCAAATGGTCTTCAGCTCCAGCTTTTCAAAGGTGAGGAGTTGCTGCTACTCATTTGCTTCACCCTAATGAGTATTTTTGTTATTTTATTGTTATTTTAAATTACACTTTAACTGGAAAAAAATTAATTAACCTGTAATGAAAATAATTAGTTAGTTGCAGTCCTAATTGCAACATTGTGCAACTGAAGTTCCTCCAGCAAAGGCAGTTTGTTTCTTTTTTCATAGCGCCAATCAGGGCAAACAGGCAACCTGAAATGAATAATTAAATTAACTGTATTCTGAACACTGGCAATATTATTAAACGTTATCTTTCACTAACTCACCTCATATTAACATATATGCATAATTTGTCACAAGGCTCATACACGTGATCACACTGCAACTGGCGTCCGCCCACACATAAACACAGGAGAACACATGCATGCATTTCTTAACATCCATGTTTCTACACATTCAAACACAGGCAACCCTGCTGAACAAAGAAAAAAAACAGTAAGTACCCAAGAGGACAAAAAACAAAGAGAAGAATAAATTAACTTAATTTTCAGGGCTACATTGCTAGTGTGTGTGTAAGTGTGTGTGTTTGAACTTGTGTTCTCATGAACACAAGAGAAACTCCGCCGCTTCTAATAAATGCTTTTATGGTTCACAAATTCACAACAGAGCAATGTTGAAAGAGCATGCAAAAGCAGGTACTTGTGCAATTTCCTTAAATAATCAGCTGCTCATTTAAAAGGTACTCAAAGTAAGAGCTTAGACAGCAGTCAGATAATGCAGCAGGAATCAAATGAAAGCTGAAAGATGTCGTCTCAAACAGCTTGTGCTATTTCTGACTGTGTAACGCCTTCCTGCTGCTGCATTCTCAACACACAGAATCCAGTTTACACATTAAAGAGGACAAGTAGGTGCGACGGTAGCGCTTCTTTTGCAACTTCTAAGAAAGTCATGAAATCTGTGAAATCACTCGTCCATATTTCATGGAGTAGGGAAAAAAAAACAGGTTTACTTTTTCACCTTTTTCAGTTGCACCCAAGTCATGTTGGAAATTTTAATTAGGGCCTTCATGAATTCTCTAGGATATTCTCATGATTAAATAAGCAGAGAGGAGAGTCGGGGCTCTTTATATTCAACAATTATTCAAGACAACTCGAGAATATCTCACAAATTACAGAACTGTCACAAGTGGCAAACACACACCTTAGTTTCAAAGAAACTGAATATACTGATCAAACAGTTTCTCCTAAATAATTGTCCTCTGTGAGAATAATGTATGTGAGCGCTAACTGCCGTCATTAAACTGTACAGGAAGGTGCTATTACCTGCCATCTCATATTCACTCAGAATGAAATATTCCCTACTTGATGCCACCATAAGATCATAACGAGCTTCCTTTTGTAAGGGCAGCTTTCATTAAATTAAACCCACCACTGGTCATTCAGATCTTAACTCAAATGGAATTATAGGAGACCTGAAATTATTAGACAATAAACAGAAAGTTAATCTGGAGTTATTATGATATTAATTCTTTTTTTTATGTGGTAGTAAATGTAAGATCTTTTGGAACTGTTGGTTAGGCAAAATAAGTAATTCAAAAAATTTAATCAGATCATTAGAATATTATTAATCATGATAAGCAAGTGTTTATTTATGCCAAAATGCCAGAACTTCCCCAGTTGAAGCTCCTCAAATCATGAAATTAATTAGCAACAGATTTCTCACTTGCCTAATCATTCGAGCCTGTTACAATCTGCTCCTCTGTCCCTCCCTCCAGCCACTCTCCCACTCCTCCACACCTGATCAGAGACATCTTGTACCTGTTCACCAAATGCTCTTTGACTTTTCACTGACTCCAGCCGCTCCCGCCTGCTCTGCAGTGAGCCTCTTCCCCTCCATGCCCCGTCACATGACCTTGCACGACTACCTGCTTTCCATTTTTCCCTTATCAGCCCATTTGTACATGCAGCAGTTAATTTCCACTTGTGTTCTGCCAGTCTGTCAAAGTTGCTATGCTACGTTGTTGTTTCACAGCCACCTGTACCTGTCCATCTGCCTTCCTGCCTGCAAGCTGACTTCTTTAATAAATCAATGTAAATATTCATTTATGCCTGAGCAATCTGAATTCGGGCTCTTTCCCTGCTGCCTCACACACAACAGCCATGACGGTCTTCTCTCATTTGTTTCATTAGGTGTAATAGTTTTATCTGTGTGTTTTGGGGCATTTTGCCTTTATTCAAATGCGGACAGAAGAGAGGTGAAACGCAACAATAGGAAGAGGGGAGGGGGTGGCGTGCAACAAAGGCCCTAGGCCGGGAATCAAATCAAGGCAGGAACGATGCAATAACAGCATGGTATTCATTCAATCAATAGGCCGCCATGTTGCCCCAGTTGGAATCATTCTTCAAGGCAATATGACAAAAATATAAATGTTATGGGGTTTTCTATGGAAGTAAACAGACCATTTTTCTGTTTTGAACAATTGGTCAGACAAAACAAGCACATGAATCTCTCACCTCTGGTTCTATGGTTCAAACAATTAGTGATGAGTCTAAAAACGAAGGGTACTAATTTAGGAGCTGCTGTGGATTACAGTTAGAGCGCAAGTTAGTCGGAGCATGTTTTGAATGTGACATTGAAAATAATTTGTTGAATACAAACAATGCCAGTCTGTCCTTTCCTCAGAAAAACATCTGCCCAGAGCCAGAGCACTGCGAGGGTATTTTCTGGACATGACTTTGTCAGGAAGCCGTAAAACGCCAATTAGACGGTGCAGGCAGCGGACTGCTAGCTGCCCTTGTGTGACTCTTGTCAGGATGCAGGCATAATTATTGACAGCTCGAGTTCATTGGAGTCAGCGCCGTCTCCACTAGTGGACGTCTCAACCGAGTCTTGGCAGCCCCGGGGATTTCTGGTCGCATCTCATCAAAGGGGATGGGGGGGGTATCGTCGTAAACAGGAGGAGCATTTGCATATTATAATTATGTCTGCATGCAAAGGCGGTCCTCTCAATTACATCCCATTTAAAACTTTCAATGAAGAAGAATTGAGAAGCACAAACTATTGCGGCTCCATAAACTTTAATTGTAAGAGCTTCCCATAACAAGATGGAGAACATTTGGATTACATCGGTGCTACGCAAGTATAGTCATGCACGTCATTTGTTGATTAAACGCTGCGGTGACTGATTATTACCTTTTACTTACTACCTGTTAATAATACCTGTTTTAATTTTGATGCCTCCCCATCCACAGACATAATCAAACCTCAACAGCTGCATCTACAGTTACAAATGATGGCACTTTGGGTTAATTTGCTATAAGAAATTAAGCTTTTTTGGTCAAAATAGCAAATAATGGAAATAAAAATATGTTTTTAGGATTGGATTTCAGAGTTTCTGTATACTCTTCATATTACAATCACTGGATGAACAATGCCCATCATAATTTCTCAGAAGCTTTAGCTGTCGTACAGAAAATATTAATTTAGTTATCAAACTGGACAGACTGACTCACAGTATCAGCTCTGCCTCACAGTTTACTTACTTACTTGCTTATTGCTTGCTTATTTGAGAATTTCTTTACATAAGACAGTCTTCACAGGTCAACATGGTATGTGATGCTCCCTTCACATGTTAGACCACTCTAGGTATAATCAGAGGCGAAATCATCAGGATTTACATTCATGACATACGAGTCCATGTGAAGTGATTATTTCCTGCTTTTTCAGTTTCACAGTCACGCATGCCACATCTCTGCAAAGAATCCCGATGACTCTACATCCACCGAATCCTTCACTGTGATAGTCTCATTAACCACAAGTGCCATACAATGGGATGCATAGTGGAATTATTTGATCCGGTGTTGTTCCAGTCATTCCACTTTATGTACAAATTGCCTTCCAAACAGAGCCCAAAAAAAAAACCTCCGACTGAATCCATCTGTTAGCTGTCACAATTAATAGAACAAACAGGACAACGCACCACCCTCTGATTTACAATGGCCACTTGCCTATTTCAGATTTGCTGTGAGAGGTTTTGCAGAGCTTCACACTCGGAGAGGAGGACGACCTTTTTTGAAGTTCACACTTTGGATTGAGGAAAGTGCAGCAATTATGATAAGAATGTTCTGTACTCTTTTATGTTTAATGAAATCAGGGGTGGAATAAGTATTAAGGCCTTTGACTTTAAAAGTAAAAATAGCAAAACCAGAATTTTCAATACACTCTGGAATTCATTTTAAAGTATGCAAGTAGTATTGGGAAAATGTACCTAAAGTATAAAAGTAAACATACTCATTATGAGGCTCTGTTGCTGTAACATTATTATATACATTTATACTGATTTACTGTTTAAATATAGTATTTCATATGCTCATTATAGGTTTTATCTTCATCTGGCTAATGATCTCATCTTCCAGGCCAATGTACTGAACTAACAAGCATTAAATTAAAATACTCAAGCACAAGTGGTTTAGAACTTGAGTAAATGCACTCTCTCACATGATATGAATATAAACCTGCTAATAAAGAATAATACACTAATACATATTTTCTGTACTGACTCCAAAACAATGGATCTGCACCTTTAAAAACAGACACTATTCTCCTCAGTTGTTGCAAGATTGCAGCCTAAATTTGTTCTTTGTCTAAATTTGTCATTTTTTTCTGTTTTGGAGTCATTTTAGGAGCGTGTCCTGACATGAACAAATATCTCAGTGTCCCTGTTTCACTGACATGTTCCGAGAGATTGCTGAAGTACAGTCAACGCATTTGTCAAAAGGAAAAAAAAAATAGCACAGACAAGCAAGCCATGATAAAAGCGAGAGCTGCTAGAGAACAATACACGGACAGACAGTGATTCTGAATGACACCAAGCTTATGGGATTTCTATTTCTGGGCTTAGTTATTTTGAAATCCAGTGACAACAATTTCTGATTTACAAATGCTGTAGCAGCGTGATTGTCTCTTCTATATGTTGTTTCTGCATGTATCTCCATGTGGTGACATTTTCATTGTTTCCTCATTGTCTAGCCTCTGCACTTGAAACTTACTTGCTGTTTTATTTTATTTTTGTGCTCTTGTCACTTAGCATAGCAGCTCCTGCCCTTCTCGCTCTATGCAGACGAGTTGAATAGACCCTCTGAAATGGTGCCTTGTGGTGCCACTTTGTGCTACAGTGACGCTGAAGAATCCACACTTGGTTTCAAATCCTCCTCCCAAGGCTCCTATACTGCATTGATCCTGCTCTGTATGTACCCTTGCAAGGTATTATGCATGCCTGTTATGTGCTTCACTGCCACAGCAGACTCTAGCGAATAGCTGATTTACACTGTGGAGAGAAAATGTATCAAATGCATGAACTTAAAACCTTTCCTGGTTGAAATACACTGTGCTCATTTTACAAAACAGACATGCACTGATCTATTGGTAATATAAGCTGTCGTCAAGTACTGAAGCTGGATTACTGACCGGATTGTTCCATAGCAAAGAGAGCCATGTCTGAACAATGCAGACCATCTGTTTATCACACAATCCAATGACAAATAATGACTTTTTTCTAACACACACAATACCACAGACCAATTGTGTTTTTATCACAAATAAAGGTTTTCATATTTATAGTACAGCTGCCTTCGGTTTTTAGTCACACTAATGAATTGCCTCTAGAGATAGGAACATCGGTCCAGACTGATATATTTCTTGGATGGATTGCAATTAAATTTTGTTCAAACTTAATGTCTCTAATGACTTTGGTAATCCCCTGACTATTTGTTTAGTGTCATCAGAAGGTGAAAGGTTCATTAATCCAAAAACTTCAGTGATATACTTTTCCTCTTATGCCCATGAGGCTGACATTTGGTCCTGAGTGAAAAATATTGGCTGGTTTGCCATGAAATTAGGCACACAAGATTGTGTCCCACTCAGGATGAGCTGCTGAAATAATTTTGTTGATTCTCTGACATTTCATCTAGTGTCATCATCAGGTTAAAATTGAATTTGTCCAATACTAATCAGCATGCTGATTTTAGCATTTATCTCATGGCCCCACTGTGCCGAAGTACAGCCTCACTGAGCTGTTAGTATGGTAGCAGACTCCTAATCTTGTTAAACTAGTGCATTGTGATGCTTCTCAGCCAGACCCCCCTAAATATAGACGATATGTCTGCATTCATCATTTGGTTATTGAGTCAAATACAAAGTAAATATCCAATGTGCACCTTCTCCTATATGACTAGAGTATCATTTAATTAACGAAAACAATTGAGATTTATCACAGATGGGATCCACATGAATAGATCTACTGTAAAAACTGGACTCTATAATGAAACTCACACAGCTCTAATTGATACAGAAGACAGTGGCCCAAATTCACTCTCGGCTGTAATCCTTATGAGTGTGTGTTACAACCTCAGAATGAGGCAGCTACGACTGCATGTGATCCACTCAGTGCACATAAATAATAGACGGCGCAGCTTCAATTTGACACACTTCACAGGAAAGCCTCTGCAAAGTAGGTTTAGGCAGAACTTTTGTCAAACATATATTATAGGTATTATATTCATATACACACTGCACGGCGTCTGAGCTTCACTAATCCCGTCTCTGTGTCAAATAAAGCACCTTGCAATGGCAATGCATACACAGTGGCAATGGGGCAGTAAATACTCATAAGGTGTGGATTTATCTACAGTTGGCTTTGTACCAAGAGAATGAAGTGAATTAAAATGAATACTAGCCATTTCCAACAACATCATTTTATCACCAAGAACCATAATTATTTACCAGTCTGCTGAGTTGTACTGTGACTGTACTGCAAGAAAAAATAAATATTATTCTTTTTTTTTCTGTAAAAGTCTTCATGCTGGATAAGCCTATGCAAGATTTGTATAATCTCAATCTTGTTTTATTTTAGTTTGGGTTGTACTGAAGATGAGGCATCTCTGTGGTTTTTCCTTTAAATCCTTTAAGGGATAATTCCAGATTATTCCAGCCTGCCATATTTGCGACTGTTGTGGCTCTATGGAGATTCCTATACGGTTAGCAAAGATAGTCTACGCAGGCGTCCCAAGAGACAAGCATTTGAAATGCTTCATGTAAAAAACATTTCTATTTGAAAAGCTGTAGGAGACTCCTGGCGCTTTCCCAAATATATGTTGTTTTGCACGATTCATTGTTTCCCTGAATCTCTATTATAGAGGTGACGGGTGGCAAAGTTAGCACAACCCATAGAGCCACAACAGCCACACTTACAGAAAATAAGCCAGAATTCTCCTTCAGCCACATTCAATTAAAGTTTCCCTGTGGACACAGTTAGGTTTACATTCAGTGGCTCACTCTGAAATGCATTGTGTTTATCTTTGAGGCTCAATAAACGTGTCAAATGTTTTTTCCTCCTAATAAAACATTTGCAGCACTGAATTTTGGAAGAAGCAGAGACATGCTTTACCCAACCTTTCTGTGAAGTCTCCTAAAAAATGCCAGTAATGAGCTTGAATTAGATAAAAAGGTTACATATAACATACTTTTTTTAATCTACATGTCATACCTTCCAGGTTCAAGCACAGGTTTAGATGTTTAAAAAGGCAGACATGCATGATTTTCTGACTGAATTAAATCCTTATTACCGCTTCTGCCACCAATTACAGTTATTTGGGGAAATCAGGTCAACACATTAAATCCATGACATATCGGTATAATAACCAATTATGTGAATGAAATGTTTACGATGACAGCAGACAAGCTCATCGCACACTTCATGAGTCCCTGGTGACAAACCTGTCAGGCCAAAAACTGAAGGGCACATGATTTTTATTTTCTAAATCTATATTCTGTGTCTGCACAGTCTGTACCGTGGTGGAGGAGTTTATGTGCCCAAATAATCCTAGGAACTATGTTGTTAGGGGCATTATACCCCTGGTAGGGTCTGCCATGGCAAACAGTTCCCAGGTGACGGGCCAGACTAAGTGCAGTTCGCAAGCTCATGATGGATTCCAAGGACCGTTACGTAGCCCGGACTGGCCTTTCTGCTGCCCCACCCTGGTGCCAGGCCTGGGGATGGGGCTCGCCCAGTGGCCAGGTCCACCCACAGGACGAAATGGTGACTTCATCTGATCTTCGGTCATATGTCTTGGACACTCGCGCTCTCTTAGAGATAGAGTGAGAAACTCAATCACTCGGGAGGAGTAGAGCCGCTGCTCCTTCGCATCTAAGAAGAGTCAGCTGATGTGGCTCAGGCATCTGTTTTGAATGTCCCCTGGACGTCTCCCTAGAGAGGTGTTCAAGGCATGTCCCACTGGGAGGAGACCCCGGGGAAGACCCACGACATGCTGGAGAGACTATGTCTCTCAGCTGGCCTGGGAACATCTGGGAATCCCTCCAGAAGAGCTGGAGGAAGTGTCTGGGGTGAGGGAAGTCTGGGCATCTCTGCTTAGACTGCTGCCTCCGTGGAGGAAGGTGGATGAGTATATTCTTTTTTCAACACTGTACACAAAGTTAATATAACCAAATCCTCATGACACATTTCACTTCACTCTGTATAATGGAACAAAACAGATTAACTGCTGTGCAAAGTTGTTGATGTGTCAGAAACATGCCAATAGAAAATGTGCTGACAGGCTTAGTCTCACTTTAACCTGTATAGTTTCTTAACTGTGGATATATATTTTCATAAGAAAAAATGTTAAGATCTATCTATCTAAATACTTGCACTCATTGGTGGAAATGGACAGGAAACATTAACTACTGTATGTGCACTGATTTTACCACCAGAGAAAGTTCATTATGGGTCACTGTGCTTGTGGCTGCACTATAAATAATTAGTTCACAACCTATTTGATGGAGGTGGCATTATCAGAAACTGCTCTTTATTTGCCGTCTCTGGTTAATTAGTAAATTTGATAAATTAGCTGTTGAACCAAATTGCAGTCCAAAAGCTATCAAGTTAGGAGCAAATTAAGCCTGAAAAATGAGGACATCAGAGAACATTCAGCGGGATTGAGCTGAAAGTGCTTTTTTTGTGTGTTGTTCCCTTGTATTGAGGGAAACGTGAATTTAATTCAAAATCCTACATCAAGCAGTTTCCACATATTCAACGTCTCCCAGATGAGTGCTGCTGCCACATTCAATGCAGACGCCTGCTCTGCTCAGAAAATGGTTTGTAAATAAAGCCACCGCCTTGGATTTGAATGAATTCTCAAAGAAGATGTTATGATCACTTCCCAGGTTTGATGTATGATCTGAAACAGAGAGGGCAGCGCAGCGGTTGTGCGTTTTTTCGTTTTCAGTTTGATCTGCGGCCCTGGCCCCGTGTTTTGTAGACTTTGTTTATTTTCTCAGAATTTGCGTGGGTTTTCTCCAGGTGCGTGACCTTTCATCCGAATGAAGTGCAAAGAATTGAACATCACTGGCTAATTAGTGGAATATAAAACAGAGGGTACAGTCTTTCAGAATTACAGATACTTTATTTGTTTCATGTATTCTGACTGATATTCTCTCATATGCTGCTGCGCTGTGAATAAACTGAGAACAATGCAGCTATAAAAAATATAAAACCGATACTGAATGTGACTGGGATCGTTTCAAACACTACATTTCTATAATTTACTTCATGCACTAACACAAGCCATAATCTTGAACAGCAGGGCAACCTGCTCAAGGCCATTATTGCACTTTAATATAGCTCTGTCCATGCTACTTGTCCATAACACTACACCCAGGCAAGCTCATTGTGCTGCCAGGACCACTTATAACATCCCTGCCTCATGTGCAGCTCCTCCTCCTCCTCACTCTCCTCTGCCTATGAGCCAATGCAAATTACAGTAACAGCTTGGACGTGAGTATAATCTCAAGTGGTGAGAGCTGGGCTCCATGGCGAGGCATGCAGGCAGATGGAAGCAGAGACTCTGCCAGGCCTCTTTAGGGGCTCCCACTCTTTCTCCAGCATGCTAGACAATGAAGGAGCTGTGGCTCATAACCAGCTACTCGTCTGCCACTATCATGCGGCCCACTCCCATACGCTGTATTTGGTAAATGATATGAAAGGAAGAGGGCTCCTGTCGCGGCCTTGTTTAGACCAATGCACAGATGGACACTGATACTGCGCACATTGTGCCACTTAGGGAGCAGAGGGAGGAGACGCGAGGATGGATGTGCAGACGTTCACGTTTGCGATAAAAGAGAGGAAGATCAGCGCAGGGAGTACGTTTCTGTACGTGTCTCTGCACAGCGGGTGGCAGAAGCCTTTCCCTTGAGCTATAGTAGATATTTAAAAACAGGGCTTTAAATAAACCACCTTTTCTATTTGAATGAAAGATCATATCTGAATTCAGTGAACATTCACTTCAGCACCTTAAGAGAAAAGCTGTGATTCTCAAACAAACAAAAAAACAGAATATATTATTCATACATGCAAATTGCAGTTCCAGTTTGTGCACCACTGCTTACAAAACTGTGCTTAATGTGTCTGAACATACATCATCCATACATTATTCATACAATATATACTCCAAAGCATAATAAACTTAAGCCTAGATGACATGTTGCGAGTCTGGGCTGCCTCAGTGGCAAAAGTAATATAATTTCAGCAAAGCATGAGCATGCTCCGATTTGTATCACTAAACTTTTACACACTCAACTTCAGTAACTTCTGTCACTGATTGCGAGGAACGAGACAAGAGAGTTTGTCTTGCTCTGTAATTTATGATGCTCTGCTGAACAGTGAATGAAATGTTACATTTATAAAAAGGGAACTGTGAGTACAAAAATATTCTGCGGTTACGGATACCTTTTTAGGTTAAGAGCTTGTCTCATTGGATTCAAGCACTGCAGTAAAGGTTGCATCAAAACGTAATACACCTTTTATTTTGAATGAATGGGCTCCAGGCTTTACACTTGCATGACAACACAGATGAGAGGTTCTCTGTTTTGCTGCTCGGGGAGAGAGGCTTGTTTATGCTCACAGACACTGATTGTGCTATTCTTGGCCATTAATGTAAATGGATTCTTAAACTCAGCTGTGCTCCTTGTAACTAATAAGGGTGCTTATGCAATAAAGTTGCACCTCCATGTGTCATTAAATATTCCTGTGAATTTTTAATCATGTGATGTTGCTCCCAGACAAACATATGTGCCTCCGAGGAGTTCACAACAACGCCCTCTTTCCTGTACACATACATAACAACAAACAGTACAAAAGAATATGATGTATGAAGAAATCAATAGACTGTGAGTCAGCCGTGTGTCGAGATGAGGCTGTTTAAGTGACTCAGTCTTGTGTGTTTGCCAACCCTGAGTGCATCTGCACTAACAAAAAGATATTTGACTGAGCAAGAGAAAGAGAGAGAAAGCACCAAGACGCCGAGCACAGCTCCCCTGGAGCTACGCAACCATTGTATCTGACTTTGTGCTCACACGCATGCAGGTGTGTTTGATTTGACCACATTTTCCTCCACTGTTATTTCAAACTGCTTCAGCTACACCATTGCAAATTCACAAAGCCCTTGTTATTCTGGGACGTGGATGACACCGAGCGTGTAGCTTAATTCCTGTGGCTGATTAGAGTGGCGGTAACAAGAAGCAAGTGCAGAGATGATTTCCTCACATGGCACACGTGCCGTAAACTTCGAGAACGCCCTGAGCTGCTACTCGACACTGCCTGTCACTGACTTCAATACTTGGTATTCCAGGAAACACTGACTGCAAGACTCAGATTACTCTGACAAGAGAGGCAGACCACAGAACACAAGACAGAGGAGGGGAGGCGTATGTGCACAGTGCCGCCACTGGAATTTTGAATATGCGAGGGTAATAACTTGACCTCCTCCTCACTCTCCCCTCGATCCCTGATTAAAAACATGTATTCACTGCCTACTTACAGAGCTCCGTTTTCTCAGTTGTAGTACCATAATTTTGTGCGAGCAGAGATGAACTGGTGGGGAATCCTGTTGTTACACCTCTTATCGGCCTCAAACTTGACAACCAGGATTAAACTACACTCGAAAGAACAGCTGGGCGAAGATGTCGAAAGCATACGTATGGGCCAAACTCGCTTTACTTTCCCTGACACAAATTGCTTTCATTTGACAGGGAAGGGTGGATTCAATTCTCTTAAAAAGGATTAATTTAACTATGTGGGAATTATTTTCTTTTTTAGGACAGAAACAGAACAGGGTGTCTCACGGTGCACAAAATATGCAGAGTTATGCAGGGTGCATGACTGTTGTAGACGCTGCTTGTTAGGCGCACGACGAGGGGGAGGGGGAACACTGAAGGGAACAGCAGTTATGTTCAATTCAGTAACACAAGCTGGCTAATTAGCATTGCCCTGCCATTCCCTTTGAACCAGAGGAGGACAAGTGGGAGCCATCATATTTCTTTGTTCTCAGCACTGTGAGCTGCCCCCCTGACCGCAGAAACCACAGGGGTTCTGACCACTGAGGGTCAGAGGTAGGAAAAATAAGCTCCCCTCCCACCACCTCCTTCCTGAAGTCCCCCGGGGGAATTACCCAGACCTTTTCCTAAAACTACGCCCTCAGCAAAGTACACTTACTGGCAGCATGCTGGATCAGATATAGTGCCTAGATGTAGTGCGATGACATTTTCAGGATGCAAACCTAGTCTGAGTACAGCAGACAGATGTTAAGGGGATACAGGTACCTACTGCACTTCAGATGCACGCAATTATTCTCGGCTGACTGCTCTCTGAAGACGCCGCACAGATCATTAACTCTATCCTCTCGTGTAGCGGGTTTTAATTAATAGTTTCATGCTATATAATGTACGATTGAAACATGAAACTCCGTTTATGTACTGCTGCAGCATTTTGAAGAGTGTTTTATGGACCATTTCAGGTTAGTTAGAGATGCAGTCAATTACATTACTACTCCGGATAGAACCTTTTTGTTCCACACTCGGGTCAAATAATTTGAGATACTTGGCAAGGTTAGGCAAGTTGCGTGGTGCTGGATGGGTGGCGTTTAACCTTTCTAATCTGTGTTTAGGTGGGGAGTATTTTTGTAGCTTCCAACACTGTCTGACAGAGTCTGCAGTGAAGCTCATCGCTGCAAAACTTCCCGAAGTCACGGATCTGAGCACGCCCTGATTCAGGAAAATGAGTTGGCTAAAATCTATCTGACTAATGCACTCTGACTGTCCTGCTGATAAAATCAAGACAAGACAATAGAGGAGATGATAAAAACGGTGAAAAGCTCAGAGCAATGAGCTTAACGAACAGCAGCGAGCAGCGGAGCGAGTGTGGCCTTAATTTTCCCTGCGTTTTGTCTTTCAGACTAGATATATGTTCCCCTACCTCACCGGTGAAGGTCGTGTGGCTATATTCAGTCTGAAAGAAAGACTGCAGGCTCTACGTAAGGCTAAAAAAAGTACTCCAGCCTCCTCTATGCATGTAAATCATTTAATCTATACATTTTCGAATATTCTCTTACAATTGAGCATCTTTTCAAATTGATCTATTATTATCATGTTTCTACCAAGAAAACTGAAGATGAGCATTAATAATGCATATATCTATAACACTCTTTTGCCATGTGTTTGCCATACTATTACTGAAAAATTATTTTTTTATATTAATATAAATATATATGAATAGTAACAATAATATTTATCGTTGCTTATTTTCCCATTTCCATCCTCTTTTGACAGTCTGTAAACAATCACAACACATTAAACCTGTAATACCAAAACATCTGCTGGGCTGTAACATAAAATTATAAATATGACAGTTCAATATATAAATTATGCAATGTTATCTTCAGATTTATTGTCAAAGGTAAATCTAAGCAGACTGTATATACTGTCCATAAACCACCTACTGTGTGCATATAAAGTTACTTACTACATTAGCCATATGATATTTATGCAGCACACACCCACACACTCTTGCACTACTAACCCCGCACACATTGTATGTCCTCGTCCATTTGTTGTTTCCAGTATCTACCTCTCATACCTACTCGTCTGTGCATAATAGACGCACTTTCATGTTTGCTTCTCTCTGTTGCGCTTTAGCCCTTGTTTAGATGCAGAGTATGCCTGAATGTCATGTTCTCTGCACTGTGTGTAAGCACATGGAAAGCCACTGGAAACCTGAGTCAGATCCCTTGTGTCTAAACATACCTGGCCAGTAAAGCTGCAGTTTTGAGAAACTCCACCTGCATGGCTGTTTAAACCGTGAAACAAATGGTGCAAAAAAAAAAAAGAAGGGGAAAAAGCATCTGCAATTTGACCCAGTTCTGCTCTGCACCTGTAGTTGCACCGTCTTTTCTGTATCAGATTCCCACCGGTGATCTACATAGTACTGCATCTTCAATCTGCTGATGCACCACTGCTAGCACAAACATTTTCAGCATAGTTAGAGCTGCCCCGGCGAAAGGTGGAGCAGCAACTGCTCACAGTTAATACGCAGCGTCTTGGAAAACACAACAAACTCACCAGATATCAAGCCCTGGTCTCCATCACAGGTTTCACATCAGCATCCCGATAAGCAGGCGTTCAGAGCTGAGGCAGGTGACTCCCGCCGGCGTCACAGAAAAACACCACCTAGAGGACAAGAAAAAAGAGAAAAAACACCTTTAGCCTTCTTTATTCAGTTCGAATTAGGACGCTTTAGAGCCGAGCTGAGTTATCTAACTGCAGAAAAGAAAAGAGCGGCCGTTTAAACGCATCTCGGGATTGTTAATTATCTACTTCTAGACAGTATTTTGGGGAAGGAAGCAACATTCCTCAACACGCGAGAGAGGCAGTCATACATTCATAATCTCATTGACTGAGCTTGCTCCTTTTTCCACTTGGCAGCTTTGGGTGCGATATGAGCGCTGATCTGATTATGAAACAACAGGAAAGAAGCATAAGCAGCAGGAGAAGCACCAGAAAAAACAGAGTTGGAGAAACCATGACTATGAATGTGTGTCCTGTCATTAATATTTCACTGCATCATTGTTGCTAAAGGAGAACAAAGTGTAAAGGGGAGCATAATGAAAAATTCATCATATTTTGACACAGCTTTGGAATTTATCTGTGCAAAACAAAGAACGAGCGAGTCTTCCCCTCGTGATGAGATTTTGTGACTGAGAAAATGGGGTGATTAATGCGTCCTAATAATTACTGCACGCTTTAACGTGTGTTTTTTTTTTTTTTGGCATCGTATGCCCATTTTTTGATGAAGATGGATGAGGATATGGTTTTATAACTTGCTCACTGAAGAGAGTCTTTTTTGTCTTTTTAAGCGCGTACATTTATCTTTCTCTCTCTTTGCCTTTTTCTCAAACAGGACTGTCAAGGTCACAACCCTTCAGTTTCTCACTTGTCGCTAAAATTCAAAACAAGCTACATGACATGTCGCAGCTCTGCCTGCGGTACAGCTGCACGCAACCCAAGAGAGATTACCATATCGCTCGCATTTGTCTGCAGAGAGCCTTCATGCATTAAAAAACAGAATTCTCCACTCAGGTCCTTCTTACGGCTCTACTGTACATCAATTTGTATTCAGAGAGGGACTCGAGGCTTGTCACCTTCAGCTATTCATCCAGCCAATGAAGTATATATGACGCAAGCTTTTGCTTTTTGATACGTCATTCCAGTCCTCTTCAATTCATCCCCAAATGGAGTCTGCGCCATCATGTCAGGCTTTAAAGAAATGAACGACAGAAACAAAGTAAGAGTGTAGGTGTCATGAGTTTCACAGTCTATCATTTCACAGTCTATCACGCCATGCATATTCTGCTGCCGCTCGCGTGTACGCTGGCGCTGCGGCCCACTCCGACAGCCAATGTGACACGGAGAGCTGTGACTGCAATGTGACACTGAGCAACCACTGGGAGGTGCATAAAGTTGTAAATTTGCTCCGAACAAGAAGTCCTTCAACCATCCACAATGGCCTAACAGCTGATTTTTCGGTTTTATCTTCGTTTCCAAGCATCAAATCATCACCTGGCCCAGTGTGATAAGTCCGGTGTCAGCCCAGGACAAGCCGGTCTCACTTAATCTCCAACATGGCTCCCCTTCACTGTATCAAACGCTGCACTTCCCTGCTCCATTTTCCTCTCGCAGCCACAAGATTTCGCCTCTATTTCTCTTTCTTTTTTGCTCAAGGCCCTTATATGAAGCAAAAAGACAGAGAAAAAAAAATCTTCCGTGCCAGGCAACTTTGGCCAAAGGATATACTCTATCAAGTCATTATCCATCAGGGTGTTTCCCTCCTATCTGGGCAAGACAAAGACAGTTGTTAGGGAGACAGTCATCCTCCTGCACTGCCAGCTTTGTTACTTAAAATACTCTGGTATGACAACGGGGGTGGCTGAGACTTCCCTTTTTACCTCGTTGCGGTTGTACTCTGTCTGTCAAACCACAGAGATGACTTGATGTGTGTGTGTAAAAGATAAAACAACAAAAGGCCAGTCAGTGTACAGGAATGATGAAAAATGTTTGTATTTCAATCGCCTCCACAACATACAACATTTCCCTTGAAATCCACCTTCAATAATTTACATATTGTCTTGAAAGACGAGCATACCAAGAATCTTTTTAAGGACTCAAAAATAGACTTTGATTGTAAATAGTAATGTATGTACTCATAGTCAAAAATCTATCTGTCCGTATACATAACAATTACGTTGCTGAGAGAACAGCAGAAGCAGGGTGATGTTGCTTTATGAGAGTCTGAAAGTGAGATATCTGAGCTTTCTTCTACATTATCTCCTAGATTTCCTTGGAAACCCTGCCTGCAGCATGCATCAGAAAAAGCAGATCTGAGCTCCATTGATTTATTTCAAGATAGAATTGTCATTTCATACTATTTTTTCTAAGCACACGAGATTACAAATTGCACATATAAGACAATGTCAGAATTATCTTTACACTGCATTTAAGAGAGGGGAGATTTTTTTCTCCTTAGATAGCAGCACTGCTAAAAGCTGCAAAAGAAACCTCTGCAAAAACCTTCAGGCATCTCATTATATTAGATCCTGCTGACCATCTAGGGAGACAAAAACAAGCCTTGGAGCTTCAATCAATTATGGATTTGAGTGAATGCATTCATATTAGAGATAGTCGCCTTTCTTTGTCCTCCACTCCCCAGATAAACAGAAATGATGGCAACTCTTGAGCTTACTGGCTGGGAAGCAAAGACCCAGCGCATTTAATAGACCGCAGCAGAATGGGAATTTAATTTCACCAAAACCATGTGAGGAGGTTTTTGTGTATTTATTACACACTTTAATTATTTTTAAATTGCCCGAATGGAGTAAAGGTTTTGGTGAGAATTTAATTTTTCGGCAAGTACCTCCTTTTCCTAACTGCAGCTATTACGCTGTCTGAAATGAAGACAAGCAATAGAGCAGCCGCAGCTGTAACATGCTTATTAAAGGACATTCTCAATGTCATCATGACTCAGCAGTGGACTGACAGAGCCACTCCTTCAGGAAACAGCAGTGCTGTTTGAAGGTGTAGAGTAGCCTGGTAGCTGTCACAGCTGTGAGGTCAATCTCATCCTCAGCAGATCCAGGAAACTGAATGCCATCAGAGCATTCCTCTTTCCCCCTGGCTTTACAGTAATTTACTCCTCACGTCAGCACTTTGATTAATGACTTGATTTACACACAGGATCATATACGCTGCTTGGCCAGGTATCAATCATAGTACTGTACCTATTTGTGGGTTCTCTGCAGCTCTGTTGCCACAATCAAAGTCTAATTACATCTGCCTAATAGGGGTGCACAAACAGCAAAGAACATGAACATATTGAAAATATGTCACTAAGTGCAGCCTTATTATGTTTAAATACATCAGCCACATACAGTTTGTTCGGTCAACCCAGGACACAATCATAAAAGTGAGGTGATTATTAAGGATGAGAAGCTGTTTTTGTCTGAGCTGCTTCCACTAATCTAAAACACCCTCAGACTCTGATGAACGCTGCTATCCCACCGGCCTGACTCGAACCGAGCTGAGCTCTTTACTTGAAATGAGACAAAAACTGTTTCAAGGAAAATTGCTTGTAGGAGCAGTTTGATTGAATAATTAGCTTTTTATTAGCTTCTGCGAACCTTTGGCATTAGAGGTCAAGAAAAGATGAATGGTGTGCGTATTCGTGCGTGTGTGTGCTCCCCAGCCAATCAATACTCATGAATCCGGTGCCGCTAGAGGGCAAGGTTACCAAGAAAAGGCCAGGAACTAAAGGTGCAGGTTGGGATCGCAAAAATCTACCTTTTCATTGATAATTAAGCCTGCTTGTATCATGGTTAGACTCCCTCAGACAAGGCTGGTGGATCTCGTTATGTTATGTGTTAGCTGAAGGCGCAACGAGACTTCATCCAATCACGTCAGCGCAGGTTAAGTTACAGGTCTGAACAAGCAATTGGATTTTGCTCACATTACTATGAGATCCTCAAATCCAAATATAGATGAGGGCTCTTTGCAGCATGAGTGGAACCACAATGAAAGTATTATAGATTCATCTTCCAATTGTTTTTTCAATGAATCAATACATTTTTTTCACCTATAAAATGTCAGAAAATGGAGAAATCAAAATAAGAAGAACGTTTTGTCAGTTCAGGACCAAAGTATCCAAAAATAAAAGAATATAAAATGTTTACTTTAATCGCCTATTTAGCATTTAGCATTATATAAACACACAACACACTTTTTTTAACATGTCATAATATAGTTGATGATGTGGCTATTTTCTTTAAGAAGAGTACAACGTAGTGCACTACAATTGCTGTCATATTACATGATATATGATTTGACATGAGCAAAGATTTATTAACAGTTTATAAATATGTACAAATAATTCACAGGCAGCTTTAAACTCTCTCTAAATGTGTTTTAAACAAGTTGAAAATCCTTGGATATAGCCATCAAATAACTGACATTTCCAAGATTTCAGTCACATTTTGTGCCTTCACCAGTGAATGGACTTTGTGCAGTTGTTGTGAAAAGTATTTATAGATGACTAAATACTTTGCATTTCATATTTCTTTCACAAATAATGCACTTATAGCAGTTACATAGTCTGCTTACAAGTTGTAAGATGACCTCTGGGAAAAAGATATTCGTTTTTGTTTTTGTTTTACTCCTGATAGTTTGCCTTTAATTCACCTGAGTACCTGAGGCCTGTGCAATGAAAAATGTGGTCTCCTTATAACAAAATGCCAAAAACCAGCAAACGAGATTCAGCTGCAAGACTTGGTATTTCTCAGGCGACCTTGTGTAGCCAACCCAAACAAGAAGCAGTGATGTCCGCTCGTGATGGAGACAGAAAATGAATGCAGATGGGGAAAGCACCTGTGGTCGAAGCTGCCCTTGTCATGTGGATTGATAATGCCCTGATCACATATTGCCCCCTAAATGCCAAGGCTGTCCTTTTCATTATTTTCTATTCATGTCATAAACAAATGTCAATTAGGTGGTAATCTGTATGAGAAATACATTTTTAAAAAGTCATAATAATCATCTGCTTATTATGATAGACATGATCACTATAAGAGGTTTCTCCAGTATTTTGTTGTAAACTGAAGTATATTTTGGACCTGTAGATATAACCAGAGGGTCTATTGACTGTCAAATTAGCTGCTGATTAATTTTTCCATTGATTGAGTAATCATGTAATTGATTAATCTTTTCAGCAGCAAGTACAACAGAGGGAAGTAATAAAAGAGCGTTGTCATCCAAAAATGAAATCAACATGAGACATAAAACAGCGATATTTGGGCCACATACAGTGAAGAGGTCTCTTAATTGTGTTGAAATGCGGTTGATTTGCACATGCTGCGCAGCGAAATGTCTTTGAGATAATTTTGGCACCAGTTAAATTAGAATACTTTGGGTAAGGACTGGACATGTTTTAGGGATATGATCAGCCAAAACCTTGTAAAACCTCATAGTGGGTCATGGCTTACTAAACATCAAACATCCTAATATGTTATTTATCCAAAGCAACTGGCAAGTGATGAATCATTTAATCCAAGATTGCACCGAGACATTTGAATAATAAAGTTACAGAATGTGTGTAGTTTTTACGCAACAAAAATAAAAGGCTTCATCAAGACTAGAAATTACAGCAGTGAGTTCTTTTTTCCCCTGCTGAAGAAAAAGCCTACAAAAAAACATTTCTAATTATTGATTGTGTAAACTCTATTTTGACACCTCAAGTCCACTAAATAGCTTTTTTGTAACTTTTAATCATATCACACGGTTTTAAGTTTAAATACGTCTTGTCTGTGTTGGCCTCATGTTAAGGGGGTTTTATACATCAAAATTGAAGAGCTGCGCAAAATCTGATGAGCTGCCTCAAGAGATCTCACTTGTGTCGGTCGAAGACTACGAGGTTTGGAAATGAATAAAATCTGTGAGTTCGGTGATAGAAAAAAGTGGGGGAACTTTTTCTCTGTAACCGGCTCCTCGTCTATGCTTGAGGCTGGCTGATCGAGGTAACTTTAGCTGCTACAAGCAAGAGAACAGCCGAATCTCCGAACGAGCTGTCAGAGATTTGGTTGCACGGTGGGTAATGGAGGCACCAGGTTTGGACAAGTGTGTAGACTGTGTAGAATAAAAATGAAAATACCTCTTGTTCTGCTTCATCAATCGTGCAAAAAAGATTCTTTCATGAGACGCCATATAAGACATTTCCTTTCATGATGTTATAGAAAGGATGGAGTACTGTACATAAACACATCTCCGTGGACCTTCATTTGGGATGGTTTTGATTTAGTATTTTTACACCAGGGGTTACTTTACTATCCTCAATCTTCCTGTGTTTTTTTTTTTTTTTGTAGATCAAGCTATATTTCCCCTTAAGAACAAATTTCTCGCTTGGATTAGATTTCACATTTCCCTAATTCTCAGTCGGCAGTTTTGCAATGTGGTTCCACCAATTACGTGCTTAATCCCTCCACAGGCGGGTCTTTAAATCTTAACACACTGTGCGCAGGTTTTGGCACCATCACCAGACTGCATGGTGCAGTTTATGGAAATTTTACGGTGTATGACATGTTCATGTCACATCAACAGGGCAAAATATTATAGGGGGCTTAGGCAGCAGAGCCTACATGTGGCTGTGAGCGTACATAAGGACATGAGATTAATATGAACCGTATACAAGGCTCAAACTGCGCCAGCAGCTTTTATTAAAAACCTAAAACAATAATTCATCTACAGATTCTTTTTCTACTGTAGTCTCTGTACTATGTTCTGGACTTGTTTGAGTGAATATTCACATCTAACTTAATTAACTCCGAAAAATACTGCAAATGGTGAGAATACAAAACAGCTCATGATGAAGAATGATAAAAACTTAGATCACCGTGTGATCATTTTAAAAACAGTGGGAGGCTGGTATTGCTGTCTGCACGTCTTGCACTATTAGCATGTGGTGTCACTGCAGTAACGCTGACACTTTGCTCATTCTGTGCAGGGGTAATAAGAAAAGACAGGTTTGATACACTAAATGAAGGTTTTACAACTGCCTCTACTGGCCCATTGAGCTTTAACCTGGGAATGCAAATCAGCTGCATGAAAACCAAGTGATTTCATGGTTCACTGACTGCTACATAAGCATATGGTCGGCAGTCTCCAGGAAAATGTATTATAAAGGGGGGAGTGTACATATGAATCTCACCTTAATCCGCAACTGTTCATTTTGTAATCATTCAGTCATATTTAGTACACTATGCTATGCTGCCGCCTCACAGTTTGCCGCATTATACTCTTCAGGATCATTTAAAAACTCAGGAGAGAGACTTCTTCCAAACAGGTATATTATGCCATCAGTATTTACAGTATGTGGAAAAGACATGGTCCTCTGTTCAAAAATTCAAGCATGAAGATTACAGGGGCTTAGTACGACAAGTATTAGCATATTCTGTTACATGCAAGCCTCTAAGCAGGGTTATGAGGGAGTAATGGAGCTCCGGAGCTGCTGGTTGAAATTTTGTTCAATTAATTGAATACTGAAAAAAAAGCAGTGCAGTGAAATATTGGCACCTTTGCTGTATAATCCCTTTGTAGAGATCAATGATTCTGAGTCAACAGATTTGAAGGCTGAGGAGAGAAAAAAAAGCTTTTATTATTTTTACTATCCCCTCTTCCCCAATAATGTGGGAAGGCAAAACCATTTTACAGAGCCCCAAGCACGAGAGTAATTTGCTAAATGAATGTGACAACTTGTCTGTAAACAAGAGCTGGGACTAACTATGAATCACACTGGCTAGCCAGATATTTTTCCTTATTTACCATCTGCAAATAATGTCAGCGTTGTGCCCGAGTGCTGCCAGAGCTGTCATTTTGACAGGTTGTGGAGGTGGTGGTGCAGCAGTCACCAACAAAACAGGTTAAAAAACAAGTGCTCTTCATTTCCTTCCCCTCATGAAAACGTCCCAATTCTCTCCAGGTTGGTAAATACTCTGGCTTCTGTAATTTGTGTTCCCTTCTTGAATTTATTGGCAACTGTAACAGGATTTGTCTGTCAAGACAAGAGTCAGGATGAAGAGACCAAACAGGAGAGGAGAGGTTTGATAAGATCTTTTCCAATATGTCAAAGGAGGAAAACTGAGAGCTTATCTGATTTCCTCAGCTGGGTCTCATTTCTCTGCTGCTGAGTCTCAAAATTTCATTTATTTCATTTGTCTTGTTGGCTTTTCCTGTAACGCAGATTAAATTACTTAAAAACTAAGCAGCACTATAAGAATACTGTCGGGGCTCAATGACATTAGCTGCAGAGGTTGAGTTGTGCTCCTGCAAGCTATTTCATTTCTCATTTATGTTGTCATTAACTGATATTCACAGTGGTCATTTGCAGGTTTAACAGTGACACATTGTTTCATGCATCATATTAACTCGCCATCATTAGTTCCTCCTGCCTGCTTTAGTTTCCTTTCTGTCTGTTACCTGCATCCTGACATAACCTCACTACAGAAACAGAGAGTTAGAGGTCAGACAGGCACAGACTTAGACTCTTTATACTTGAGGCGCAGTGTTATCTGGATTCATGGAGGGGCTCAAAACCTGGGCCCTAACTTCATGTGTGTTATTAAAAATGAATTATGTTTTCAGCCATGCTACCAGCGTGGCTCTGTCAGTCCATCACTGCGAGTCCAGACTGAAATGAACAGCTCTTGGATGGAAATGAAATTTGCTTCAGACAATCATGTTCCCTTCAGGTTTAATTGTAATAACTTTGGTAAAACTCTGACAGAATTTTAGTCATGCTCAAAGAATATGAGATATCTTTAGTTTAATGTACATTTTGTTCTGCGGGGCGCCTTTTTATGGCAGTAAATGTTTCTCCTTTCATCTCCTGTCCAACCCTGTCTCCTTGAAATTCCCCTTATATACTGCTAAATTACAACAGAAAATACATTCTTGCAGGAAACATATTGTGCTTGGATAATATTTTTTATGAACATAATGAGAAAATTATGTTAATTAACATATCTGGCCAGTCACAAAATACATACTAAACCCATCTGCAAAAGATTACCTGCCAACACAT
Source organism: Amniataba percoides (assembly GCA_037176925.1). Taxonomy (NCBI): domain Eukaryota; kingdom Metazoa; phylum Chordata; class Actinopteri; order Centrarchiformes; family Terapontidae; genus Amniataba; species Amniataba percoides. The sequence continues at coordinate 8,450,770 of JBAJHX010000049.1, read as the reverse complement.
TTCATTTGTTTTCATACAATATCCTCCTAAAGCAATTAAAGCATGATTTACATTTTTTCTTGTTATGTGTAGGCACCCACAGCACGTGAGGTTTAAGGTTAGGGAAAAAGTGTGGCAGTAATGCACAAATCTACCCTGACCACCTCACAACAATTTACAAAAATGTACTGCACTCTTCACAGGAGAACATGCGAAGGTAATCTCATCGCAACTGTAATTGTGAAAATAAATTGGAGGTATATTACGGTAATTTCTGGGCGACAGAGCTGCTTTCTTAGTTAATGTCTATGCCTGGACTTCAATTTCTGATTTGGACCTCAGTTCATATGGGGCCAGAAAGAGCTTCATTACTTTAACCTGTTAACTGTTAAATGTGTTCCCTTTCAAGTTAAAATGGTTCGTTTCTCATGAGCATTCAAATTTAGGTAAAAACAACCCTTAATTTCCACTGCGTCTCCTGTGCCTGACTCGATCACAAATACATGTTCAATAAATGACAGAAGAAGTTAAGATAAAATAACTTCTTTGAGGTTTCTATGAAGTCCTGCTGAATGTCTTGGAAGTGGAAAGAAACTCCCAAGCTCCTTAAAACAAATACTGAGAACTACAAACCTCAAAACATCAACTATTAATCGCATTTGAAGCTCTGCGCTTAAAAGTGAAATACCCGTAACACCTCACTGCCCTGCGTGGCCTTGAACCACACAATCAAAGAGAGCTTTTCACGCCAAAAAAGGAGTGTAACTGGGGGACAACTTTCATGTACTTCACGATAATCTGAAATTCTGTTTCACCCCGCACATCGGCTGTATTTTTCCTGAGAAAATGACATTTTAAAGTGAAAAAAATTACTCACTCAACCTCTTCAGCAGATGGGGAACTGAGCATTTCCTGTCCTTCAAAATAGACTCATAATAGAGGTTAATCTAATTGTCTTTACCCTCAGATTACTGTTACTTAAATCAGTGTTCCTCCATTGATTCAGGACGTGGATCTAATTTAAAAATCCTTTTTCATATTTAAACTGATTTCAGTAAAAACAAAAAAAGGTTTGCGCATGAATGCTCTTTCGACAGATAAATAATATATGCTTAAATTTTAAATAAAATAACTTACAAGAAGTGTGCATATTTTGGAAATGACTGAATTAAAAGGTAATTTCCACCAGTCTCTTCATATTCCTTAAGCTTCATTGGTTATCCTGTTTCTGATTCTGTGCATTTGAGCACATTTATGCCTCTATGTATTATTGATATACTTGGGAGATAATGTTACAACAAGGTCTTCAGGATCCATCCAGCTCAGATGGATAGCTGTTTTTCAGGACTCTCAGTGAGTCCTCTTGGTGCATTTGACAGATGTAAACATATGTATACAGCTGGCTTGGATGAACCAGCCATCTATAATGGATACGGAGTCATGTGGGGTGGAACAAGTCACCTCTGGTGAGATACTGGGACTCTATAAAATGTTAAAATAGGCCTCTCCAAATGTGCTCTTCATTGCTATGAATAATATCCAGAGCTTAGACTATGAAAATGTCAATCGCTCTGTGCCAGGCCGTCAGAGATTTTAGTGTGCAATGAGAAAATGTGTCTTTCTTGTATGTCGCTTGGAGATCTTCTCCACTTCACTGTGCCGCAGTCAGTCAGTATTAAATAACTTGGACTAAATCTTCAAAACTTCAAGATGCACAGTATGTCATTGATTACAATACAGCAGTTTTCCCCATATGTTTAATACAAACTGCATATTTCTCCAACGTTTTAGAATAAGGAGATTCCCCAAAAGCTACCTTCTATGAATAATAATGCGCTGGGAAGTTTAAATTGGGTTTTTGAGATGTTCCTCTGCACACAGAAGATTTTTCTTGAGCTCTCCTTGTTGCTGTTTGTGCTTGTGATTGCTCAGTTTGAATCCTTTTTTGATCTCAGTGAGGCAGTTGACACCGCAGACCAGGTCATCCTGCTTGAAAGCCTCGAAAATGGGTTTATGTCACAGTTACTGCCCCTCAAACGGTTCGGACCATAACTTGCTGATAGATCATTTCGTGCTGCTGGAGGTAGTATATCATCTGCACTGTATTTCATGTTTGGTGTTTCCCATGGATTCATCTGAGCTCGTTTGTCGATTAAATACTCCTTATCAGCGCTGACTAAGAAGAACACTGTCATTTAATTACCAAGAAAAAATGGCCTGTCAATACACGATGGAAGCCAATACTGAATACTCAATAACCTTTGGAACAGCAGGATTGATCGGTGAAGCTATTACAAATGAATGAACGGGAATTGCCTTCAGTTGCCATGTATTTATATCTAACTAAGTCAAAGTCAGGCACACTTATCTCTGCATGGTAATAATAGCAGATGATCCAACTCGGTTATATCATTTGCAAATGGGATATCTATTTCCCCAGCCAACACCCACTGGTTTCAGCCTGTGAAAAACACTGAAAATGTGTTTAAAATCATTTGCACAATATTGAATAAAAAGGTATTCATACGCACCCTGTAATGAAATTATTAGGACTGAATCCTGTGTCAAATTACGCCAGCAGATACACATCAATGATTGGCTTCCCGATATAAAGTTCTCCAAACTTTCTGTGAGTTAATGATAATGAATATAGGATCTCTGAATTCCACCCACTCGGCTCTATTAATATGATTCAACAAAAAAAATCTGCAGCCTTATTGGAAATTCCTGTTAGGTCTGTGCATCAGGATCTTTTCTTAACATTAAAATGTAAGAACTGCTTCCACCTGCCAAAGTACCCAAATGTGTTTTTTTCCAAGCTCGAGAAAGTTATCCACTCTTTTATTTCATCTCATTTTCATCATCATGGCTCTTAGGACCAGCTGGATATCTGAAGTCAGGCCAGCCTAATTTGGTGATTTTGTACTGGAGCTTGCTTTGTTTTGTTACTCATACTAATTTGTGTCTTGTCCCTTAAAGCCTCTTTGAGTGTGAAATTTTGTTTTAGGCAGTAAACATTAATGTACACAATTCACTTCTATGTCTTCCTGACCGGCTGATTTGACCTTAAATAATTCCTGCCTTTTCACTGTTTGCCGATAACTTTTATTGCTATTTTATCGGCTTGCATTGATGCTCTTAATGACGGCCCGGCTGTGGCTCAGGAGATAAAGTGGGACGTCCACTAATGGCAAGATTGGCAGTTCAATCAATGGCTCAATGTGTTGAAGTGTCCTTGAGCAAGACACTAAACCTCAAGTGGCTCCTGCTGATCAAAACAGTGACACTTGCCAATACTCATATTCCCATTATCAATTAACCTGTCCATTATATGTACCACTGATCAATAATAGTGAAAAATACACTCAGTGTTCAAATTATCTTCAGATGTTTATTGTATATGGATGTAGATTCCACTAGTTGCATAATTATGTAAGTTGTTGTTGATAAGACATTGGTAAAACCAAAGTTAATGGGATTTTCTGCATATTAAACAGACGTTTTATGTTACATTTTGCTTATCTAGAAACCAGAGATATCCAGTTGCACAGCTGAAAGCCGGTATTCTTCCTCCGGCCATTGAAGTTGGCAGATTCAAGAAATATTCAGGAGGATTGTGTGAGCTGTGTGATTTGGGTGAAGTGGGAAGTGTGCCCCGTTTTCTATTGTACGCTTCATGCTATGATGATTTGAGAGAGTCAATTTTCCACAAACTGCTCGACCAAACGCTGAAATATTCCAGTGCACAGATGGTCAGAAACTTTGTATACCTGTTCAGCTTTGAGTTTCCTATTTTTGTCTCATAAGCCTTGATAAGAGGGACAGATTTTATACTATTTCCTCTCATTTTTCTTCTATTACACAGTAGACGCTTCTGTTGGAAGTCTTATTCAGAAAATTACTTGAGTCATGTTTTTTTTCTAGCCTTATTTGTAGTGTCGTTTAAAAATGTATCTGAATGAATGAAATTGTGGGTTCTTGTAAGCTACTACTGGTATAGTCGTATACATGGCACAATAATAAAAAACTCATTCATTCATTGCCCTCAAACGCTATAAAAACCTCTCCCCTCTTGAAGATACCATATGATGCCAAGCTAGCAGAGACTTGAGCTTTGCAGGCTCGTGTGAGAGAGAGAGGCCAGTGATCGGCCACGTCCACTGGGGAAAAAGTCAGAATGTAATGCCTCGGAGTGATGATGAGTAAAATATGCGGATGGTGCAGTGAACCATCTCGTGCGTGTCACCTGCTGTAATAGTATTCGCTTGATTAATTGAAGTTAACGTGTCTGGTTCTTGAAGCTTAAACACTCACGTTGGCTGTGCACATCTGACGAAAGGTCAGCTCACTCCAATTTATTTGCCAAAAGGAGAGGACACAGGGGAACAAGCACGGGCTGGGATTTAATCGGAGTACCACCCGGATGCTGAAACCTGGTTCTGCTCCGTGAGCAGCCTGCTTCACCACCACGCGCACGCCCAAGCATGGACAGCGTTGCGTGACTAATGATCAAAGACTGTGACAAAGAAAGTCTGATCATAACAAGTTTGGTTGACAAATGTTTAGTTAGGAGAGACAGTGCTAATTAACGCAAAGCCTCGATTGAATTTAAGCATGCGGTACTTAAAAAAAAAAAAGATGCTTCTGTTTTTTAAGATGCATGAGATAAGTGGCCTTTTCTCATTTTGGATTCATGAGAAAGAATTTTGCAGACAGAATCAAAGTGAGAAAGTGATTAGAGGAGCTATTGATCCATTTATTTGGGCAGCATCTCCGTTGAAAGTGAATGGACTTGACCTCAATTTGTGTCTGTGGGTCTCTTGATGACTGCATGCACTCAGAGAACGATTACATCGACAACCAACATTAAAAAACTATTCCCCCGCCTGCAGACTGCCTTTGAATGATATATACACTTAGAAGCTGTAACTGTCAAGAGCAGAATATGTAAATGACTAAATGACTTGTGCTGCGACACATCAGGTTTGTAATATGAGTGGGATTTAGTTTTTG
>JBAJHX010000049.1:8424454-8435384 GCA_037176925.1 Amniataba percoides | reverse complement strand
CCAGGATCAGCTTATTCACAGTGGGGAAACACCAAACAATGGATGTGCTAGTCACAAGTCTGTCTTTTTCTTTATATCAAAATATTAGACAGGTGATGATGTGCCGCTTGGCCTCAAGTAATGCTTGGTTACAGCAGATAAACACACTGTGTAACACATTCATTGCACTTTGGCCTTTGTGTGTTTGGCTTTTTCAGCTGGCAACACATAAAAACTGTGCGTGAATATGAGTATCAGCACAGTTTAAAAAATAAAAATAAAAAGGACTAACTTTTAAACGTCTCAATCTCATATACACAAAACTAAGCTATGCAGGACTAGGAAGGAGCAAACAAAACAGATTAGGTGTAAATAGGTTCCAGAGTACATGAACAAACTTCTTGAAACTCATTTAAACTGGCACAGTACTGTATATAGGCTAAAACAATTCAATGTAGCCACAATTCCTTCTCTCTCTCCCCTGTGCACAACTAAAGGCGCACATGGAGCTATCACAGCTAATTGATGCATGTAGATGAAGAAAAAGGGACCACTTTCCACCTTTTTTTTTTTTCTTTTTCAGGAATAACGGCAACAGAGGAATAGCTCTGATTCGCCTCTGTCAGATTTAATTGCCAAAGCAGCAATCTTGATTAGGATCTCAACAGCCCGTTTTATCAGCCCCAGCCAAAGCAACACAGGGTGTTTGTCCAAGCAAGACATATTTACCAAACTCTCACTTCTACCGAGTGTAAACACGGCAGACCTCCACAAAAGACCCCGACATTGAGAGCAACCTTTAAAGGTTATTGGGTAGCCATCCATTACATCCAAAAGAGACATGCCTCTTCTTCTTCCTCCGTGTGATGTCTGCAATTCACTTCCTTCCTACAAGAGTAGGTGATGATATCAACGCCCAGCCGAATCTACAATCTTCCTTTCAAGGAGTCAGTGACAAAACATTTGGCGAGTGATTCAGTGTGAGTTAATACCACAACTTAAATCCTTTACTTTCAAAATGCCATTACGTAACGTCCGACGGCCAGCCTTCCGTCTGACCAAAGACAGTGATGTGAGAAGTACAATTTCACGCATGCCGCACTTCACAGAGATGTCCATCTTACGTTCATGTTCCCTCAAGCATCCGACACTAAGGAATTGATTAAAACACACTCGCGCTGCAAATATCACCAGAGCTATCCGTGCTGCTTTAAGTGTGCTCTTACATATTGTGACTGCATGCTAACTGCCCCGGCATCTACTCATCAAAACTCCCACGCAGGCACATCAAAGACGTACGCCGCACGCGCACACAGACTTCTGTTCAGTGACACGCCGCTAGGTTCGAGAGAGGACTCTCTTCTCCGCGTTTTGAGCAATTGTTGTCGCTTTTTCCAATTAAAAACACAGGTATTGGGGTGCGTGATTTGGGAGAGGGGGGGAAAGGATGCACACTCAGAAACAAAATGTGGTTTTGCTTTCGAAACATCCTCCAAAGATCAAATGTTATTACGCTCATACACTGCCTCCAGCCATGTCTTTATTTGTGCAGGATTATTAAAACACAGGACCTGCAGCTTTTAAATCAAAACCAGTATAGTTCAAAAAGTAATTTGCTGTTAGTAATTCCTTTCATTATCAGTAAATCTGCCTGCTCTTGATTAGTAAATTTATTGTTTTGACTGTGAAATATCATAAAATACTGAAAAATGCCCAACACAATTTCCCAGAGCTCAAGGTGAAATGTTCAGATTTGTCTGTTTATCTGATCATCTGTCCACTGTCCAGGGGTTTCCTGTTATATGTGTCAAAGAAAAGCTTCAAATCCTCACAGTTGAGAGGCAAGAATACATGTTTGATATTTTTGCTTCAAAAAATGACTTTTAAAAGGCAGCTACTAGTCCCTGCTGTAATACCAGAGCATTAGATTCACACACATACAGGCTCATGCATAATTAGTGTATAATCTATAATGTATTTAAAAGATGATCATTTATAGAAGATGGGTGATTCATTAGATACTAGAACTGCAGCTGTCAAGGGGGTGGTTTACTTTTTCTTGTTTCTCTAAACCCAGTGCAGCAACTCTGCCTTCTCATTTGCGGACATCCTCAAGGACAAACAGCTATTGTTCGGTGTTTGAGGACCTCAGAGCTTCGGTGCTCAGGGTGGGGCTGGCGTTTGGATGACTGTAATTGATTTATGTCTCCAAAAAGCGACAAAAAGAATGTTTCATTTGACTTTTTTTTTTTTTTTTGCTGACTGCACAGTATTTCTGCAAAATGGCATGATTACAGAAACTAAAACATTTACACGCTGAAAACTAAAACATGCTACTGCCAGTATTTTGCAGCACATGGTGAGCTACTAGAGGCCGGTGACGTCTATAGAAACATTATCGCCCTCTCAGTCGAAACACCCTGTAGAATTCTTAATGAAGAGTGAAAAACAACCAGCCACAGGGCCCCTCCATAGCAGTGTCTAAACCATGTGTGAAAATGCTAGGCACACAGCACATCCACCTTACTCTGCTTGACTTGCCGCAAGGCTAAAATAAACATTTTCAGGCCAGGACCCACATTGCTATTATAAAATCTCCAATACAAAAACAAATACAGAAACACATATTTGATCTCGGGACACTGTGAACGGTTCGATTAATTGCAGATTGCAATGGGAGGCTAGCTTACAGAGGCTGAGTAAGGCAGAGTTATCCGGCCTGTTGAATCCGCCTCTCTTGAAGCGATCGGCGTGGAAGACAGGGCAAGAAGTGTCATGGTGAGAAAGGAAAGGATGTGAGAAATACCAGCCCTATAATGCACTGCATGCTTTACTGACGGCTTGACTGCAGCGTTTGGTATCTGATGGAAATTACAGCGTGCTTAACATGCACGACGGAGACAAACAGCCGTGTTACACTGCTGCCTCCGCTGAGTGTGATTTAACAGACAGCATATGGCTCTCTTAGTTTGCCCACACAGTTGGCACACTGACCATTACCAGTACCTCCAGGGCGGCCAATGTGACCTCCAGAGATGAGAGAGCTCCAGACAAAGGCAACAACCCAAAGGCAAAGTAGAGGCCTTTACTGTGGGCTGCACCGCAGAGAGCTGGAACACTCGAGTAGACAGAGATAATGGCGGAGGTGTAAAATGACGAGGGATAAATTGCGCTGATGTTTTACTATAACATTTTCCCACGACTGGGATGTTGTGACTCCTTTGTTAGTAGGGGAATCTCGTCACGGCGCAGACAGTGACCGTGGTGACACTGAGCAATAATACAAGTTGCCTGAGAGAATCACATCAAATAATATACGCTCTAATAATTGTTCTGGTTATGCAGCTATTTTTAATAATAAAAAAAAGTTATATTTGCAAGTCTGTGTTATCCTAAGCCATGCCCCACATATATGAGTCCATGAACCGAGGGGAAGGTGGAAATTGAATAATGCACTTAATCATCTCATATGAATAATTATGCAATAAGCACAACACACGGTTGTGCACCAGTGACCACAGAGGTCAGCACGGTTACCCACGAGCCTCCAATATGTAGACTACGGGCGTGTGAGGGATCAGAGTTTCCCTCCTTTCTTGATGAGTCAGGGAGCATCGTCTCTCCTGCTCATGATCTGATGCTTTGGTAGTAAAGCTCTTTCCACTCCCCTTTTCCCCCTTGTGAGCTGAAGCCTGTGATGATGTCCGTACTGCTATTTATACACTTAGCCATGCTCAGCACATTTACCAGCACCACATAAATAATCAGTAGGTATGAGAGACAGTGTGCAAGGAGGACAGGTTTGCTTTAACACAGCAACTCCTGGATACCTACTTTCACAGCGCAGTGCACAGAGTTCGCATCGTCCCGGCTCTGACTCCGTCTCTACCATCACTTGTCGTGATTTATGAGGTGAATCCATCATTAACAGGCTGCTTCTGAATACATTTACCACCAAGTGATTTGCACATTTCTTTTTGCTGCTCTCTTAAATACCTAATCTGTCTTTTAACATGCATGTTACAACACGGGCTTTACATGGTAAATAACAAGTGTTTATTACGAAAATATTCCAAACCAACAAGGTGATCCCTGCCTGCATGCGGGCACACGACAGCAGCAGAGAAGCAAATAGTGCTGCCGAGTTAATGTGCCAAGAGTTGGAGCCGAAACCCTTTGTACATCGTAGATCCTACTGAAGCAAGTGCAAATTTGAGCATGATGCCAAACAAGAGATGTAAACACACGTGTCCTACAAATTTCAGATTCTGCCATACAGCCTCTCTTCCAGATTGCCTTTACAAGAATTAGACTGAGCGTCTGGTCTCCAAAATTGCACAGTCCGACCCCTTGTTAATTTTTTTTGCTCATGTCTGCGCTCAGCTTCACCAAAATGGAAGAAGACATATACAGTATCAGCAGCTGGTTGGGTTTGGATAAGCTTCTGTAATGGCAGATTATGTCAGCTGCGTTCATTCCCTTTAAAAAGCAGCAGACTGTTTCCTAATGGGCTGCGAGGAGAATACAGTCTGGCTTCTCCTTTGAGTAAACTGTTCCTGTGCAGGAAGTGCCAAGGCCCAAAGCACAAATATACAGCACCCCAAACACGATTATACAGCACTCCAAATATTCTTCCAGGGGTACATCACGTCCCTGTTTAAATCTAATTTGTGTTTTAGAAGACGCTTATTTTCAGCATCCATGTGCATCTTTGAGTGTGTACGGGCGTGTAGTTGTTTACCAGACAATAAAACTGGTGCCGGTAATAAATACAGTAACTAGCATGACAACAGAGTGTGAGTTCATTATTTTTGTCAGTTGCCTGATTCAATATTGCATTCAATTACTCATACAGTAGATCAGGACCTTGGAGTCCGTGAGCTAGATGACTGACCAGGGGCCATAAAAAAAGTGGACTGTGCAGATACAAAATAAACAGAAGATAAAGCTGTACATATGCCTGCTTCTGTTTTAAGAATGAAAACAATTGTCGAACTGGGCGCACACCCACAAAGCCCATTTCTGCTCCCTCAGTTATCCATGAATGCCCACCATGTGTATCGATACTCATGGCCACTCCACCACCCATTAGACCCCTCAATGAGAAGAGGAAAAAGTGCAATTTCACAGACAGAGACGCATCTACGAGGCTCTCCAACAGCAACAGAGCGGCCGTCATTATGCACGACCATTACGCACAGCTGTTGCTATTTACTGTACACCGGCCCATAGCACTTGTATATCACAAGTACCATCATCTAATGATATCTCAATCATCATTATTAAACATCAGAGAAACTGTCAATGATTAATTTATAGAGCTCATACTGAAACAGACTTTGCAAAGTGCCTCACAATTCAGGATAAAAATCAAACGATTGCCAGAATTAAACTGTTTTGAATAAGGATGATAAAATTCACATAAATTCATAAAGCAATTTAAAGTCATGTTTACAAAGGCGCTTTTGACTTACAGATTGCTACGTGGACTAAATAATGATAACGCAGTCCGTGGAATTGGCAAACAAGCCGAGTAAACAATCCAGTCACCTATTTCTCTCCCCATATTTCATGTCCACCTTCTCATATCACGTCTGAAGCCTGCGTGAAATGACACATTCAATCCATCCTTTTTAGTCTTTGTGTGGGGAAATGACAAATGCACATCTTCACTGAATATGTATTGTGTCTTTTTTCTTTTTCTTGTTTTTTTTTTTAAAATCTGGCTTCTGGTGTTAAAGAAAGCACAGAGACTGGTTTTTTTTGGTAAATTAATTCATTAAGGGACCCGCAGTGATCTGAATAATTTGACTTTGAAAACATGGTGCAGATCTTTTAAATTAATGTATCATTCCCGCTGCTGTGTGGTGGCTACAAATACCTAATCAACCGAAAGTGAAGCCCCTCAGACATCCTACATATAGATGTGCATCACTTGAATGGGCAAAAATAATTAAGTAAACCTATTACAATTAGATATATTTAATGAAATTACATGTTAAATTAACTTTAGATGTTAATTTTAACGTACTAACTGAAAAAAAATTAGGGTTCATGAAAGGCATTTTTGAGATTTTGGAGATGATGTGTATGGGACTTGACTGACTGAAGCCATGAAAAATTCTGCTGGCACTTGCTTTTGAATTTAGAGGTAGTCTGATGAAATGCACCTGCAACTTCATGCTGAAATGGGTAACAAAATGCTGCACCCTATAACCTGTAAATAAACACAACCTCGGCCTGCATGTAGCTCCCATAAAAGGGCTTCTTTTCATCATGTGTCCTTGGAACCAATGAGTTAGTACAGCCGTTTTACAATTGTCCCTTCACCTGGCTTTAGCAAAATCAAGCTTGAACTGAGCCACAAAAGGAATATGCACAAAAGTTGCATTTACGCCCACATGGACTGACAAGGTTTCAACAAAATAAAGACACAAAAAATAGGAGTCAAGGCCAAGGCTTCCCCATGCAGCAGCTTTGCCTTGCTACAAGAAAGACGCAATAAAAAACTCAACTTTTAAACGCTGCAACCAACAGCCAGTCAAACTGATCAAACTACCTATTTATTGTAGATGTGACCATTTAAAAAACGATTCAACATAAGTCTGGATGCCTGGTGAGAGATTGCTTTCAGCACTGTCAGAGTTGAAAATGGAAATTGAAAAGATTTCCTCTTAAGTATGCTGCAGAGGCAAATTTAAAAACATTTTGTGAATAATTCTGAACCCAAATGTGTCATTTATGGTCCCACAGTTTATTACCACCTATCTAATAGTGTGAAAGATGACATAGTGCTTCCGTTTTTGAAGTATTGATAACGCCACAAATCATTTTGAAGTAGAAAATTTGTATCACCTCCCTTCATATTAGAGGACAAAGACAGAGAAATAATCTGATTTTTATTTATCCATTTTTGTCCATTTGTACTAATGGACTGGTTCACTCACATAAAGCTCAGCACATTTTAATTTTAGCTCATAAAATTACAGGAAATTCTTCTAAAATCCACAGTGACTCATTTAATTCAAATTCACACTGTAATTACAGACAGTTTTGTGTTTACAGTTTCAGTTTAAACTCATTTAAAACTCCATCATTTTACTGGCGCTCATAAGTTTCCAGTTGAGCACATTCCCACTGCTTTCAGTCCATGTGTACTGGTACACGACTGAGCTTCAGGAAGTATACAAAAATTGATGCATAAATGATTATATAATTCATCCCACGTTCTTTTAAATGCTCCATGTTCTACATTTATCATATTCAAAAATTCAAAACCTTCAACTGATTCATGAAATCTTTATTAATGTCCAGATTCTCCAGCAGAATGCAACATCCATGATGAGGCGAGATGAGATGAGATACAATGCAACTTTAATGAGTCTCATGAAGAAACTGGGCTGCAGCAGCAGCAAATATTGATGGGATATAATAAGAACATCCTGAAATATGTTGCATTCATCACTGAATGCCATGCTTAGTATTTTAAGTGCAGGATTTCACATGCCTGGCAGAGGAATAAAAAAGCAAAAACAATGCAATTTTCAACATTTAGCAACATCTGAATGTGTAACGTCAACAATTTGCCTGAAACCGCTTGTTTGGAAAAGCGATTGTTTTCATAGCCCTCTCAGACAGTCATGGTCAGCTGGACTTGGACAGCCTTGCTTAGTCACGCTGACAGAACAGCGCTTCCACAAAACACCAGAAAAGCCCTGTTATGATCCACAGTTACAGTCTCATTTGAACTCAGGCACCAAATGTGCAGAGTGCCATTGTTTGTTTAGCCCCTGAGATGTGCTTGAGTGTTAGCTTTGTGTGTCCAATTATTTACTTCAATATCTGCAGGCCCCATAAATGCCACAACGTCGGGGTGCAAAGAATGAAACCCGGGCTGGAATCCTCCTGATGACATTTTATTAGACGGGGCAGGATTTCACCGATGGTTTAAATATGTTTTGTCATCATAGTGTCAGTGGATCTACAGTAACATTTATATCACTGCAGTGGCTAATAATAGCGACCTGTCAGCTACCACTGCAAACACTGTGATCGGAAACAACAGTAAGCCTGTAAAACTGTTGTATCCTACCCATTCGTGTCAGCGTATTGACATCCTCGCTGATATTGAAAGGGATTATGTGACTTAAGTCTGCATGTTTTGCATGCCTGAAGAAGTGTTCTACTTGGATGGGAGCTGATCTTGCCGTGCCAGTCAGCTCTGTCTGAATACTGACTTCCTCCTTCGCAGATAATCCCATGAAAAAGACAACTCTTTAATGCCTAACATCCTTAACACAGCTCTCTCAATTCCTTGAATCAGAATTAGCCACCATGGACGCCCAATCCATTTTGTGGCTCACTATGGACCTTTTCCACATGTCACTGACAATGTGCCATGAACATGAATCAGGTTCAAAGTGATTGCAATAAACAGGCATCACAGATAAGGAATATGTTGGTGAATATGATGGGCATACAAGGCACATGGAGGCCCTATTTGTTGCAGCTACACTATCAAAGCATCTTAAATTCCCTCCTCTCTACAGTATGGATTTTCTTATTTGCGATTCAACTCATGTTGGACTGAAAAACAGAAGCAGGTCAAGCCTTTCCAGGTCTTCACACGCTACAGATTTCCATTAAGATAAACTGGGAAATTCTCTGATAGAAAGACCATAAAACGTCACTTTTCTTTTTTACTGCAGGGGTTTGTGAAAAGACAATAAGTGATTTTTACAGTAATCCTTATTCCTATGTAAATAAACAGACCTCCTGCCTCAAGTTTACCATGAGTTTTCTGTCTATCCCTCTGTATTATAGAGGGCAAAAACAAATGTACTCCTTTACATTTTAAGCCCTCCATAAAATGTAAAGCTCAGTCCAGTTCAGGACATTTGCGTCTGATAAAAATGAAAGAAGGCTGAAGGAAAAGAAATATGAGCATGCGTCTGCATGGGTAAATGACATTACTGGGCAAATGCTCTCAACGCCATCCACCAGATTGTGAGGAGGGGCAGTGAAAGGAAGAGAGGCCGCGATGAAATAGGACTGCAGTCAAACAGATTGTTTGCCAAGAAACTGCTAAGAAATGTCAATCAAAACTTTATGCCCTCGGGTGCAGGAGGAGTCAGCTCGCCTGCACAGAGTGCTCACTGATTGTATGAGAAGAAAGAATAAAATATACACCACGTAACAATCTATTTATTAACTCTCCATTAACATTTAAAGCTGCAGAGTGGATGGATTATTATAAAACGCCCTTATCAACGTTAACATTTACAACTGCCACGTCATCTGTTGCGGAGAACATTCATAACTGCAAAACTGATGGTTTGTTGCCTTTAACTGATGGCTTATTTATTAACCTGGCAACCACAGAGTTGCACTCTTTGATGGTTTATAACTGACCTATCAAGCTCGATTAAATGTTTTATACAACCACCAGTGAAGCTGTTAACTGCAACTTACAAAGCCTTTATAAAAGGTGCTTTATGTAAGGGTTCTGCCCATTTAAAGGTGATTTCATTGTGTATATGCAAGTGCAAAGAAACAGGTACAGAAAACCATATAATATGAATGAAATCTATGTTTTAAATGCTTTCCTAAAGGAATTTGGTTTTCTTGTTACAGAAAGGGAAAACAGCTAGCTTGGTGATATGAAAAGATATTCAACTGTTCCTATTCGTTATGCTCAGCTAGTCTATGCTATGTTAAACATCTCCAGGCTCTATCTATATTGAACGGATAGATAGATGAGAATCATATCTATAGTTTAGAGTGAGTTTTCTGATGACAGATCTGAAGGGAGATAAACCAACAGCGAGCCTGCAACAGAGGCTTGTCCACCACCACTAACAGCTTTATATAAGCAATGAATGCTAAATGACACATAAAATCAAGTGTAAAGGATTAAAATGACAGTAAACATTGACTTCAGGATCCGCAAATCTACGCCGGCCCCTTTACGTGTGAACACACGACTGCACACGTTAATACCGTACCAATGAGCATTACATCTAGATCATGTATTCCATACGGCCCTGTGAGGTTGGACTAATGGTGAGCCATGATGGAACTGTGTTCTCCATGCTTAACCAAAAGACACTCCTACATGCATTTCAAATAAGTGAGGCATCTTAACAATGCCTCCTATTCCTGAAGCCTTTTTAAAGAAGTTACGCCTTGTGTCTTCATGGTAAATGGCTGCATATGTAGCATTACCATGCACTGTCCTGTGCATATCCTCTGCCCTTCAAAAAGCTCTTGTGCAATTTCCTTGATTTTCAACCGTGTCACAATGTAAGATAAAACTGACGCAACCTTGCAATGGATTATCTCTCAATTTAGCTACGCTGTTTACATCTTTAGTCCTGGTTCTTGTGCTGTTTTACTATTTTCATGCAAATGTGACGTTAACATAAGAGAATGGTGACTAAGAATAAATGACAAATACAGTATGAATGCATTTTATCAGTCAAAAAGAGCATTGTAGTCTACAACCAGCACAGAAAGAGCTAAAAAAGTGACAAAGCAATGTTTTTTAAATCCCCATGCATATGGAGCACTGTGTTAGAATCAATTTAAATCATAATGAAAAGACAAATTACAAATCATAGCTCCTTTTAAGAAAGAAAACATCTTTAAGCCTCATGACAAAACCTTGAGGCGCATTCGTATAAATGAGGTCAAATGTGGTTAGTAACAGTTCAACGCATCCCCACATTAATCAGCAACAACCATATGCTTTCCTGCACATGTTACTTCTGTGAATCCAAACTACACAGCCTTGTATTATGCTGCCTTTGTCCACTCAGAACAGAGGGTGAGGGTGTTGAGGAAAAAAAAAAAAAAAAAAAAAAAAAAGAAAAAAAAAAAAAAAAAAAAAAAAAGCAACGAAAAAAAAAAACAAATAAAAAAAAAGGACCCAGCCCCCACCATACCCCCGCCT
>JBAJHX010000049.1:8387768-8424354 GCA_037176925.1 Amniataba percoides | reverse complement strand
TATATATTATTGCTGATTGTTAATGGCTCTGGGAGCAATGAGAGACAGGGCAATGAAACGGCTTTCTAATGTCTTGTTGCACCATGAGAATGAGGTAGAGAGAAATAAAAGGGTTTTTGTTCCGCCAAGGTCAATTGTTCCACGTTGATTTTATTATGAAGTGGAAAAGAGCTTGATAATCAGCTTGCTTAATAGCTGTGTTTCAAAAGTTATTGGTGGGTACAACGACAATAACTGAGAACGTATTGTGTTTTAAGTGTGGGCGTGAAGCAAACCTATTTTATCTTTATTGCCAAAATGAGTATTAGCTGGACAAAGCATTATAAGCTGCACAGACCCAAAGCCATTGAGGCAGTGTTGGGTTGCAATGAATTTGAGCTCCGTTTGACAGCATCCATTATTTATGACAGCACCCTCTACATATTGTAACAGACACATTAATCAACATGGTTTGTCAGTTGTGTTTTATGTTACCGGAGGCATCTTGACCGGGCCGGCAGAAAACAAGGAGTGCATACACCGGGCTATTTATCATTAATTTGTCATCATTTACATTTAGGTTGTAGAGAGAAATCTAATTATGTAACCCAAGCCATGTTTTATCCCTTTTGGGAATAACTAGTGAAATAAGACTCACCCCGCAGAGTTTAAAGCTAGATTTCAGATTGGTGTCATTGGAGTTAATCCCATTATGGGGGCAAATCGGAGCCAGTGTGAAAAAAACGGATATGTATACAGAGAAAATGGGATCAGTGCAGAGATTCAGCCAAGCAAGCTATGTACGGGCGAACTCACGCTTTAATGGATTAAACCCAGTCAAGCCACGATGATTAACCTGACCCCCTTGTTGGAGAGTTGCCCCCTTTACACCTCAAAGCCCAGGAAATGTGTGTCTATTTTCGATCAGGATCGCGGGGAGGTTTGATTCCAAACGGTCCTCCATTCGCGGCCACCAGACAAGGCCCGTGAACACCCCGCAGATCCATCTGTGAAAGGCAGATGACGGGGGAGTTTGACTCGTACAACACACCACGCTGTGACTCACAGATGGGAGCCAGCTCAGGCAGGATTTGTCACCATAATGGGAACGGTGTCTGTATATGTGTGTGGCATGTGTGCGCATGTGCTCGAGTGCACGCACATCTCGTAAGGGTGTCTGTGAGCATGTAAATATATGTGTGGTGAGACTGTGGTGTTGACTTTCAGCGGAAAGGGGGTGGGTGGAGGAGAGGCGCGTTGACAAGTGTGTGATGCATGCTCCTGTGACGGCAGCAGTCATCAGAGAGCAGTGGGCTGTCAGAGACTGATAACCCAGACAGGAGGGGTTTACCACGACCCCTGTCACTGGGCCTAATCCACAGTTCAGTGAGGCCCTCGATACATAGCTTTTTAAATGTACACTGGGGTGTGATAGTGGCTTTTGGGATTTGCTTTAAAGCAGACTGGAGGGCTTTATTAAAGAAACTACAGATTTAAAGGTACTGGAGATGCTAGTAAATGTTGACACTGAGGTTGTAAGTTTATTGAAAGCAAACATGTTCCTGCAGGGCTCCAGCTTTTCCTCCTTTAAGTTTAAACATGTATTACATGGTCCTTAGTTTGCTGCTCCTCACTTTAACTCCCACTATCTGCACAAATAAAACAAACAAGCAAATCAATGATACAGCTAGCACTCTTTATTAACTTGAAGAGCAGGCAGTCAAGAGATTATAGCTTATTTTCACTTTCAGTTCAGCATTTAGGTGGTAAAATCTGGCAAACTGCTGGATATCATTTTGGGGTGGGTTGCAGTGCTAACAATTCCCATCCTTTCATGGCCAATGAAGGGGTCTGATCTAATCTGTCAAGCTCCTGCGATCAAACAGATATCTGCATTGGTGTAGGCAGAATATCTTAGTTTTCTGTTTCAAGAAGTTCCAACCCTCCATTTTGCATCATTCTTCTCAAAACCCAATCTCCACACAAATGTTTAATAGAGCCCTGAGGTTGTATGCCTCTGCAGTCAAGCTACACTTGAAATAAATGTCTCTCTAGATACATATAATATCTGCAGTTAAGACTTTTAAGAAACACTTTAGAGTGCAGTGTTGGTGTTAACATGTGAATTCTGAAATTATGGGCAAAAGCATGTGTTGTGAGGTTATGGTGACCTTGACCTTTGACAACCAAATTCTTTTCAGTTCGTCCTTGAGTCAACCCTAGTGCCAAACACGGTATATAAAGATATTGCGTTCACTAGACTGGAAAGCTTTGAGGCAGAAATATGCAACTTACTGTGCATGATATAATTTTACAGTCCTGCAAATCTAAGCAGATAGAGCCAGACAGCGTATCCGCTGGCAAATGCAATAAACATTACTATAATATTCAAGTTTCATCTTTGCATTTTGTAAGTGACTTTGTTCGGGTCACTGTCCTCAGCTATTTCACTCTCAACGACGGAAAAAAGAGCAGGATCCTCTCTTCATTGACTTACTCCTCCAGAGACACCATGCACTTATAGTCAAGCAAGAGAACGCTTCAGTGCTTTCAGTCGAATCAAACAGCGCTCAGTCTGTATGCCGCTCATGGGAATAGTCAGATAAAACCTTTATTTTATCAAGTTTATCATCACAAACAGGGAATGCTGAATCTAGGACAGCTCGACATTATGCTTTGTAAATAATCTTTTGTGTATATATCTGTGGGTTAAATTTAGTCATTTTTCTAAATACTTTTTGTGAGTTGTGAATATTTCTTAATTTCAAGGAATTCTCATCACTTTAGTACCACATGACTTGATTCTTTGAAACAGTGTTCCTTTTAGCAAAATAGAACTTGGAAGACAAACAACAAGCATGAATGGATGGTTTCAAAAGCAAAAAGATGATAATGTTTTGCATCGAAAGGACATTTGGCAGCCGACTCACGAGTCTCAGATTGCAGTTTCCCTCAAGCACATGGACGCATAGCACAAGCACAAGTTTTTTTAAAATCAATCTATTGTTTCGTTAACCGTGCAATGGTACTGTGACTGAGAAAGACTTAACAGTGAGTCATGTTTAAGTGATTACCAATCTCAAGAAGGTTTCAAGGATCTGTAAGTTAGTTTCATACCATTTTGAAAGAAATGCAACACACCTGCAAGTGGAAAGGTTTGAGAAACAAATAGTGGGACATAATGCAGAGTAGCCTAAATGTGATTCATCGTAAATGGACTAAAATGTGCAGAAATAGCAATCTGGCCCTTTAAATGCTCCATTTGTCAGTCACCGCTACAGAGTGTGCAGGCCAGTAAGTGATGCCTGAACAGGCCTTTAGCTCCCCGACTGGAGCACGAGAGTTAAAATAATTAACAGACATCAGCTGAGCCCTGAAGCTTACAATCTACAGTCGACACGAACATGTGGAGCTCAACGATGGCTTGCAGATCCTACAGTCACTTACTTGACATCCTAACATACACAATTACTCGCTAACATGGCTGCACAGCATTAAAAATGTTTTATTTGCTCTGGCAACTCTACAGAAAGCAGCATTTGGTGCTTTCTGAATGCTGAGCTGCTCAAAATAGAATTAATTTAGGATTAAACAATGCCTACTGCTGCAATTTTATTATCGTAAGCAGTTGTGCAAGGATCCAATGAGACACACAAGTTGGATATGCTCACATTACTATTGTGTTCTCTATACTAGAAATGGAAGCAGTAAAGGTCACTTTATGATTGTGTCACACACTGCCCTACAGTAAGTGGCTGTCATTACATTACTACGTACATTACCATATATATTCTCTGGACTCTGGATAATGTAAAAAAAGAAAATGAGGGTCAGCGCTCCATACCTCAGTTAACATGTTAGCCAGTTCAAATTACTGTGTATCCTCACCTACAGCTAGTTTCTCATTGGAAATGGAGGACAGGTTATGTAAACATTGCAACTGGCTCATGGCATTATATGGTAATATAAAACTGTGGTGACGCACCACTTCTTAAACATGGCTCGCAGTGAGCTTGGACAGAGCTGCTCTCCTGACCAGTGGAAGTGAGGTCATGTGTGAGAATTAACACAAAAAAACTATATTTAGACATATTCTGGTGACTCTTTGGGTGGATTGTGGTTTGACAAGTTTCCTCAGATATTTTGTTACTGTGCTCCACTGTGAAACTTGGTATTGGAATCAATTGCAACTACAGTCAATCCTAGCAAACCACAGCCTCAGGTCTCTGTGAAGAGGCGAACTACAAACTACAAAGCCACTTTTCAAGTCTGCAGACGATGTTTCATACCCAGAAGATCGCTGGCGCTGCTGAGGAAGAATTAATTCAAAGCTACAAGGAACATATTGTATCTAAAAACAGGAAATGCAGCCGGGGATTCTAAAATCCTTGTTTATTATAATACTGTGATTAGTCCCTCAGCAAAACCAAGTGTGAAAATAAGTTAATTGATAGGGTGCACTTTAAATAAGTCTGGGCCTGTTGCAATTACGACAGAGGAGTTTTAAGTCAGCTCCGCGTGGCTGAATAACTCATGTCAGATCATTAATAATCAAGTCAAGCTCTCACTAACCTGCATACAAACAAGCGAGCCCAGAAAAACGTCGACACAAATTCAAACACCGCCAACTATGCTTTTTCATCTTCAAATTACAGCACGCAGCTGTTGGTTCAACGTCAAAGAGTCGGAGCTTGATATCAGAAAACGTGCACTGACATACACTACTACTAAATCACCATTTCAGTATACGGACTAACGTATTGATATATTAACTGAGTCACCAGCGTCTGATTTTTAGAACATTAAAGATTTAGTTTGCCTAGTATTGCTCAAGCCTTTATAAAATCTTAAAATGAAAGCTTTATCCACGGTTAATTCACCGAATATGCTTGAGTGACACTTGCAGCTCACCTCAGCCTACTCATAAGACCTAATGCCAAAAAAACACGCAGTCTCTTCGGGTTAAATTCATAAATAATGACTCTCTGCCCAAGAGATAGTTATATCCAGCTATCATTCAGGCAGAGAATTCACCCAGAAATTTAAAAGTCCTTTTGACATTAAACTACAACATTAAGGCAGAGAGTGTTGAGTCAGATATCCAAGTAAAGCGAAATAAAATATGCAAGCGACGCAAAGCTCTGAAACCACACTTCTGTCTGACCTGTGAAGTGACCTGAGCAGCATACCAAGTGAATTTTGTTGTTTTCTTTACCCCATAGCTGCTGCTGCTGCCGCCAGAGTGAGTTTTCATGCCTGATAAATGAGTCTGTAGTTTGAATGGACTCAATACTTAATAAATCTTAACCATTACCTTGAAATCTCAGTGTTTTCACCAGACCATAAACATCCTCTCACACAATGCCCTCCAAACTTTGGAAGAATGGCCAGCTTTGAGTATATTGTGTGTTTTGTTTGATGATTTTAAAGCTCGACCTGAGGGCACAAATCCCCACCCACAACAGTATTGCACCTACATAGCCAGGAAGAATGGTCCAGGTCTGCTCAACACAGCCTTCATGTGAAATGTAGCTTAAAATATAACAAATCCTTACGCTTTTTTAAATTAATTAAAGCACTTAAGAAATCATAGACAGACACTTTCACGCAATCTCAAATGAAGCCTCAATAAGTGGGAAAAAATGTCAATCTTAATATAAACCCATGGAGCTGATCAAAAGGTGCATATGGCTTGGATATTCAGCTGCCCATCCCCATGAGATTGACTTTCAGGCTCACTTGGAATTTTGTTCTCAGTCGACGTCGTGCCTCTCTGAAGGAAACTTAAAAAGGGATGAAAGTTGGCATCTGTCTGCCATGGAATCAAGATTCTCTGCTGCACTCCGACAGCCGTGTTAAAACGCCCGGGACGACGAGGAATGAAACAATCATCTTTGACAATTTCTGCTGCAGATTCCAGAGGAGCTGCTGCATATGCAAACAATTGCAGAAGCCATAAATGATACACCTTGTATGCCTGAGAAAAGAGCAGTGTGGGTGTAGCACTAATGGAGCACTCCTCTGACAGGCACTTCCTTCAGTTGTCTTGTGAAAGCGAGCGGCATCTTCCGCAGAGGTGAATATGGCGGCATGTTTGCACAAACATGAAAGGATTTGAGACTTTTATTCCAAGAATCACTCCAGTTTGTTTCAAGGCTTGCCTACATACAGCGCAACGTGTCTGGTCTCTCCCGTAGCTCTTGCACTCCATTTCGACAACACAGCACAGTTAAATGTTGGAGTAATCTACAAACTTCAGCAGTCGCCACTTAACCGCTTTCGTCTTGTGACAGTGTTATTTTGAAAATGCCACTTTGCCATCCCTTGTCTAACACCACACACTGTCACAGTCAGATACTGCTCATTTTGGCATAGAAGTTCACACTTCCCATAAGCTTAGTGGCTGCAACTCCACTGATGACTATGTGTGTTGAATGCAGCTTAAACAATGACCACAACAAGGCATTAGTCCCTTAATCATCACTAAATAGACCCATTTTTATCCTGCAGAAATAGTCACGTTGTCAAGAGAGGAACTGAAAGAACTGGAGTATGTTGTGGCATGTTGGCTCTCGTCACTGACAGAGAAAGGCAGTTTCCTGAACAAAAAGAGACGAGCCGAAAACAGCCCGATGGGAAAAGTAGTCTGCATATTTCCGAGAGAGCCGTGAGTTGGAATTCACTACATGCTTTTAATTAATGACAGGGAGGAAGTGGATGGGAGAGGACGGGGGAAGAGCGACTACAGACAATCGACGAGTATCCAACGACAGTGTCTGAAGGGAATGAAGCAGCAGGCACTGGACTGCCAGCCAAGGGTCTGATTAATGACGGCTCTGTAGTCTGGAGGTGGTTTTATTCGCAGTCATACAGCTCTCCCCTCTGCCCCCAAGCGCCTCAAAGGTATATTACTTACTACAAATGCACTCATTGCACTGTTAGCTACTTTACACGATAATAATTAAACATTATTTTGTAAATGTATTTTTACATGTGTTATCTTGATTTTCAAAGTAAGTACTAACAGTGGTTGTCAAACAAGTATAATCTGGTCTTACATGGAGCTACTCATCTAAAATACCAATAGCAAAATAAAAATGTACTTTGTTTTCCGTCAAGCATTGCATTAAATGTGCAAAAACAGGGATACATATATTTTTAGTGATGGCATAGGAATCATCAACATAAATAATAGTAACACAGAAGGCAGAAAGTACAGTACGTTAAAATGCACATTCATCAATCGGTTAAAAAAAAAAGAAAAAGAAACGAGCAGTCTGTCGAGCACCCTGAAAATGACACGCACAGCTAGAGATAATAAATCGCACGAGATGGAAAAGGCTGCGGTGACAGAATCTTGGACGACGGGGCGCATTTCTCATCTTGGAACTGTTGTCTGTAATATAATACTAATCACATATGCATGCTGAAATTATAAAGACCGCTAACTGACCTCTCTCCAAGCTATATGTTGGTGTGACATCTGCATCACAGTCATTTGTTCAGCAACTGTGCGGCTTTCTTTGTCAATGCTAGTTTGTGTGATTAGATTTGAAATGACTGTCTGAAATTTCGATGTGATGCACTAACAGAAAAAAGGCAATGAATAAACATGTATTATAAATGTATTCATGCCCTTGGTTCATTTGTTCTAACAACATCAACGTTGACAAATATTCGTTATAGAGGAACATTTATTATGGTTTTCACACTTTTTCCTTTGGCTGTAGTTGCAGCAATATTTCCAGAACAAACTTTCATACTGAAAAATGTCTCTTATTTTGCAGAATATACACAAACACTGTGTAGAAGGGTGTTCACTCACACAGATTGTAGTTTAGTTGTTTGAGTTGGAAGTGAAATTAATTCAATTATAATGGTCATACGGCATTCGCGAGTAAATCCTATGGGGGTGAATGTTAATTCTGTAACAAAAGGATTTGGAATTCCCCAAAAAATCCATTTAATTTAACAATTATTGTGGAGTACACATCCCCTCTGCAAAGCATGATGGATAATAATTGAAAAAACAGGGTGATTTTCAGCATGTAAACAGAGCTGCTGTGAACACCTGCTGGGGATCCACACTTCTACTGCAGTTACATTTTTACATGCAATAGACAAAGCTCCTCATGTAGGATTATTGGTATTATGTGCAGATATGGATCTTACACACAGCGCCGACCTGCTCCGAATGGAGCCAACATGCTGCCTTCTGTATGTCCATGGAGCTTCTAACATACAAACGCTTCACCTGTTCCTGCCTCTCTTTTATTCCTCAACTTACTCACAAATGAAAGCCAAAACTCTTGCATTATGTTTTTTTACTTTTCATCCTGCTGCTAAAACTTCATCATTGCTCTTTAGATAAGATCAGTCCTTGTTGTCTTCTCTTCTTTGTGAGCGCTGTAATTGTCTCAATTCAGCATCAGTGAACCTCGCAGGCATTGTTCTGTGGTGGCTTCACAATAAAGGCCTCCCACTGCCTTCTTACAAATTTATCGAGAAGCACATGCAGGAAATGTTAAGCTGGTATCAAGAGAGCAGAAAACAGGAAACAATGTCACTGACAATGCCATTTGTGTGACTGAATGACTTCTGGCAAATAATGATAAATGCAGCAATATTACACACAGAGGACTGGCGGATCATTGAAAATTCAGGCGTGGCACATCGCCATGAGTCAATGAATGTAGCAGAGAAACTACATTACCATCATCATACCAGCAGGAAACAGTTCTGAAAGGAGAACATAATTCTACACAACTTCCTGTGACATTAACATTCACAGTATGTGTAATGCTTTATCGGATTCAACATTTTCCCTTTTTTTAATTTAATAGAAATGCTGCTTGATGTTGGTCTCTGACAGAAAAATCCCAGTTGGTTGCTTTTGGAAAATCAACTGAAGCACAAAATAAAGAACAAAAAGTCAAGGGGGGCGAATATATTTTTGTATGCAACACATGCTGTGCTCATGGCCCCGTCTTTAACGCAGCTCTCAGAGGCACCGACAATTCTCTTTGCTCCTGTAAAGTCAAAAACTTTCAGTTTATGTTTATTGCGAGGCAGAGGAAAGTCGAGCACTGTGAGCGGTTGTTTTTTTGGGTTTTTTTTTTTTTTTTCGAAGCAAAACAAGTGTGTCCGTAACATTTCCTCTCCATTAACACTTTGTTCCATATGTACGTACATTAGAGTTCTTTTTTGGCTCATTTCCCTCCTCGTTCCTCCATTCTGCATTATTCATAGAACATTTCACATTTTGTCATTGTGTTTGTTTTGTGCATTTATGGGGCAGAACCCTTAATTCAACCATTAATTCACATAATTCATTTCCTGCGCAAATTAAGGAACAAAATAAATACCAGTATGAGCTCTGCCGTGCAGCTGCATGTGTGCAACAAAGTGTTCAAAGGGCTCTGAGGTTCTGAATAAAAGAGAAAACTGGTGAACAACAACAGTATTTCACAAGGTAAAGGTGAGAGCCAACTCTTCTTAGGTTTAAAAAATGACCCAAATTGTACTGAATCTATTCCTAAGAGTAGGTTATTCAACATTTAATTAATGAATTTGTTTTGAAATAGTCATCACCAATGTGTCTGGGACAGGTGCAGGCCCATAGTGGTCCTCTTGAACCTGGAATGAGTTGCTAGAAGCAAAGTGCAGGCAGGGATAAGACTGTCACACTTCAAACAGCTGTAGACTTCCCCCAGCTGTACCTTCGCTCCAACCTAATTTAAATACTACATCCCAGAGTGCTCCTCCTTTGAACTTTCTCTACTTGCTTCCTCACATCTTGCTGTCACCTGGCACTGAAACGCATCTTTGTGTTTGGAAACAAATGAATTTTGTTCCAAGCCACACGTTTCTCATGAGCAGCAGGTCTATGCAGTATTAAATGGGAAGTGCCTTGGTGTGTGCCGGTGGTTTGGGTTTGGAAAACATGTGAGACATTTGGACAGATGTGCTGCACATCGATCAATAATTAATGTAGGCCAGATCAAAATCGTCTTTGAAAGAGAGTGACAGAGTCTGTAACATACAGGTGGGTGTTTCTATCTGCAGGACATTTTTTGCCACCTCCAACCTCAGCTGCAGCATGCCGGGGATCACTGCTTATTGATGTTTTGCTCCGTTAACCCCGGCAGATGTCCTGCTACCACCCCCCTGCAGCTGCCCTCCTTGTTTGATGGACCCCATATCTCTGTCTTTCCTCCTCAGCCATGCCCAAACAGCTACTCCTTCCATCTCCAAGAACTGTGACTGGAGCTTCATCCCAGCTACACCTACATAGGCTGCGGTGTTGGTGAAGCCCCAACAGCCTACTTCTGCTGGATAGATGCTGGTGGTCAAGCCCGCCTTGTTGCACTCGGCTGCCAGCTCTGAATGTTTCATCATCTTACACTGGTGATGAGAAGACTCGTCTTGGCTGCTGTACCAAAGTCGACTCTCATGTTTCATTCTTTGACTGAAGAAAGGAGGCTTGAGAAGCCTTGCGAACGTGTGTCTCTGGTGCTCTCTCCAGGCCTGAAGATCTGGGTGAAGTGTTAATCAGCTGTGCGTTGGTTATATATTTCAGCCAGATTCCTCAGGACCTGCTCATGTATAGCTCCCCTGGGTCAGTGCAGACCAGCATGCTAACAGTGTATGTTGGAGGTTAGAATTGGTGGATCCGCAGAGGGAGCAGCCCTCTTCGTTGCTGAACCACTTCTTTGTGCTTAATGCAGTGGCAGGTTTTAGATCAGCGATCTTGGCAAACACACTGAGTCAGGGAAATGTGAAAAATAACAGGTTCTTCTGCTCACTTCTTCAATAACCTGTTCTTTATCCACAATTGAGTGTGATTCTTTTAGAAGAGAAACATGTTCGCACTCAGTATTTTTGATTGATTTCCTATGAAACTAAGTCAAACAAAACCAGGCTTAATTATGGGGTAATTATACTAAAATGCAGGTCAGACCAGCTTGTTCAGACAATATGATGTCCTCTTTTTGTAAATAATTACAAAATGGCTATAACAGCAACTGTATATACTTTTCACAAAGGTTAGACCAAGTGATTGACCCAAATCTTAGCCAATTGTTTGGATAAATTAGCTGGGATAGACTTTATTATTTTGCTTACTTACATGCAAAAACAGCCTTTGTTGAGTCTCAAAGGTGCACAGATTGTAAGAGTAAGACTTAATTTTGTATAAATATCAATTTCCCAAGAGATCAGAACAAATTTGTAGTTGAGAAAAAAAGAAGTATAACACAGCCCTGCAATATTATACAAATATACAATGAACAAATTAGGGTAAGTTAAAATTTTGATTAAAAGGTTTTCTCTTCATGTCATAGAAACAACGCAACAGCTGATTAAGTATTTAATTAGGCCTACATTTCAGACACTTGTCCCTAAAATATTCTTTGCTTCTTTGCTTACATTAAGAGTGACTGAACATAAATGTTATCTCATTTATCATTATGGATTATTAATATCCATATTAATCTCAGCTGCAGTGGGACTCTATTTTTACTTAACATACTAATATTAGTTTTCAGCCATTTGTGCAGTGAACAGAAGAAAAGACGGCCTTTGGACAGAACTGAAAGTTTGTGAGGTCTGTTACCTCCTTTGACTGTTTTGATTGTATGTTCCTTCTGTCAGCATCAACTCTCTCTAAAACAAGGTAAGGAATTCGTGACATGATCCCGTCTCAAGCTGAAAGATTTTGTTTGACGGTGATGGGAGATGTTGCCCCACTTTCTGCACAGCCCCCCTTGGGAACGGTCCTCACTCTTCTCTCCTCGCCTGCTTGAAAACAGAGAGCCAGGCGCAGTGAAACAACTGCACTAAATACAGCCCTGCAGTTACCATAGAAACCAGCGCTGGTGCATCCCTGACTAGTCCTACTGTATTTCATTTTGCACTTGACCCAGAAAAACACTGGGAGGTTGATGTTTAGTTCCTTCCCAGTCAAACTTTTCAGAGTATAGGTGATATAACGGGGAGGAACAAAGAACTACGACATGAATGAGGAATAAGCAAAAAATCCAGTGCTTTCAAATGGAGATGGAAAAAAAAGGGAAAGATGCAGGGGTGTGAAAAAAGATAGAGAGGTAAAAACGTGCACACAGAGTGATGATGCTAGAGGCGCTTCAGGCAGAGTGAATTTACAGTGACAACAAAATCGAGTACCGCTCTAAGGCTGGCCATAGCTACACCGGACTGGACAGCCCATGATCGCATTTGAAATATATCAAGTCCTACTTGTGCTGACACCTTTCCTAAGATAAAGGACGATGCAACACTGACTTTTTTTTTTAAAGCATAGTGGAGCAATGCTGTTATTAAAGTTATATAATACAAGGTGCTGCATTGCATCAAAAGGCATTGTTTTAAAGACAGAACTGCCCATTTCTCTTCCTCTTCACTTCAGACACGGAATATGTTTAATTCCACGTGATTATCCGGCTGCCTACACAAATGACGACATCTTCAGGAGGAATACATCAACCTCATGTGTCGGGAGCCACAAGTCAATTAAGACGGAAAGCTGCGTTCTTAATTCTAAACCTTTCATATTATGTTCTCTTTCTGTAGGCCCCCATAATGTCCAGGCATTTCATGGAGTAAAGTCATTTTATACCGCTCTCTGAAATCCTCTGGGACATCATTATAGCGTCAAAATAGGTCACGAGTAATGCATTATACTGCAGCCAGGCTTTGTTCTACTCAACATGATCGA
Source organism: Amniataba percoides (assembly GCA_037176925.1). Classification (NCBI taxonomy): domain Eukaryota; kingdom Metazoa; phylum Chordata; class Actinopteri; order Centrarchiformes; family Terapontidae; genus Amniataba; species Amniataba percoides. The sequence continues at coordinate 8,411,642 of JBAJHX010000049.1, read as the reverse complement.
GCTTCTATATCATTGGCACCCGGTTGTTCCCACAAGTGTCTTTATTGTCATAATGCACCGAACTTACATGATTTCACACAGTTATTTACACTGAATAACATTATAATGGCACATTTGAACGGCCAAGGGAGTAGGTGTAACATGCGACAGTGGTTTGCGAGGTTTGTCTAACAACACTTGCAATAGATGATGCGACTATATCAAACACTGAACGACAGCTATATTTGGGCTGTGGGCACCCTAAACGTGTGCGAGTTCCCACACGCCTATCGAGCCAACAAGTCACAAATGATCTCTAAAGTCCTTGCACTTCAAAAGAATTACTGCTGCTACAATCCAATTTTGTGGCTTGCAGTTGGACTATATTCTGCGTTTACAGAAAAATTATATCAGTAAGGGCTTTCTATACCAAAAGAGCTTTTGCAGTCAGCAGATACAATAAAAACAAAATTCCAATAAGGCAATTAGAGAAGACAAACGGGAGACTGCTGAATCCATTTTCCATTATAAATCTTTAAAGACAAATGGGTATTTTTGAGAACAATGGCTACATTTTGTATTACAGCAAGACAGCGAGGCCTTAATTTATATATTATATACTGCAGTGACTGAGAGCTGGAGAGGTTTCAGTGCCTTTTCAATATTTCTTCCTTCTGGAAAAATTATTTATTCTCCCGGGGTATCATCTTTTCCTGAATTGCCATGTTGAAAACATACAAAACCGATATGTCACAGTCAAACCAAGGCCAATATGCCAGACGTCAAGCAGAAAAATCAGCATCAGCTTGTTCAACCCCAAAAAAAACAAAAAACAAATGAGGTTATTCCTTCATTGTTGACATATGCAGTACTGCCTTTGTACTTTTTTAAAGGCAGAGCGTTCAACTGAGGTTCTCTGCAAAAGTAGCACAACTGTGGGGGATTCACACGCTATAGCAGAACTAAATTACAACAAGAACAAGGCCAGAACCTGAATGAGGTATGGATCATAAGATTATAAACAATTACAAAACAAAATTAAAAAGTGCTGTATACATTAACGCCTCAGTGCCTCAGACAACATAAATTAATTGTGCGAATATATGTGAAAATATCTGTGCAGAAATAATGAGTCCAGCAGTGATTTGTGAGTCATTACACTACTAACTAAGAATGTCACCAGTACTAAATACTAATTACACTAGTAATGTCATAGCTTTAGGGCAAGCAACTCTTCACAGTTAAGAGACTGGAACTAGGCGATATCTGGCACTTTCGCTCAAAAACAAGCTGACAACTAAATCGATTGTCAAAATAGTTGCTAGATGATATTTTTGGTGGAAGAGCTACTTGGTGAACAAACAAATTGTTTCATCTTTACATAGCTCTAGGGAGATATTGCATTTTCTCTTGCTCCCCTATTTAGGAAGGGCAGAACAAAGGGCAGAACAAGCAATACAAAAGCGCCCATGAAGCTGATCCATATTCAGTGTCAGTGGCCTCGATTTGCACCATCCCTGCTCACCAGCACTTCCAGCTGCTGCTGAGGGAGACGGAAAAAAGGCCCCTCTTTCACTCACATGTTCACAGACAGTGTGGAGATTTGAGTCTCCAGTGCTCTAACCTTTAGCTCCCCACCACCCCATTATCCTTCAGCTGACAAAAGCGAACGACCATTATATCTATACATTGCAGCATACCTCCCAGGTTGCGCTTAACTTCACTTGTGAAACCTCGCAAATGGTCCACTCCTCCATTTTAACAGCCAATCAGGCATTCAACAGCATTAACAGGCAGGCCAAACAAGCTAATGATTGAACAAATGCAGTGGCAAATTGGACTAATTTTCTGATTATATTTTTTTGCATTGAGCCGCAGTGCTCCATAATGACTGTCTGACAATGGGTAAGCACTGGGTTGCACACTCCTGTTTTTGTCTTTAATGGTAATTTGAAAGGCACTGGCATATAAGCCTCTGCTGCTGGATGAGGCTCTGCAGTTATAGGCCTGGCGGCATCGTATTACACTGCTGGAAATCTTCTATTAACTGTGAGCACTATGGCACGAGACAACCACGGCCCTTCTAAGAGGTCTTTGTGAGCACTGTTAAAAGGAGAAGAACAAGAGTCACAGAGATGTTACCACTAAATGGAGTCTCACAATGCGGGAGGGGCATAGAGAAACCAATAATATGCGACTGGTGTGCTTACACAATGGCTGAATTGTCTCGAGCCATTAAAGAAAAAAAGAAAAAAATTACCACCTGCCACCTAAATGCGACAGAGCTGAGCGCAACCCAGGACCTCTGTAGTATGTCAGCTGGGAGAATGAAAACATGACTGCACTACAGATGTATTGTGCCTTAATGCAGAGTGAAGCAGAGGGAGAACTGTACATACCATACGCTATGTGGGTGTGTGAGGAAGGAAAATTCACCAGAAAGTAAAACAATACAGATCTTGATGTGTACATTTTGTATTATGGGAATGTATAGCATCCACAGTTATACATGATTTCATGTATCTTCTGTCTTCAAGTCTCAATTCAGTTGAAATCCTCTGCTGGTCACAGAATAAGAGAGCAGCCAAGAAGAAGATTAAATTAGGGTTGATTTAACTCCTGTAATGGCAAGCCTTGAGAGATGATTAATGGTAATTGTACGACTGGATCAGATAGTTCAGAGGAATTCAAAAGAGACTTGGTGTGCAGGCACAAATGGACATGGCAGAGTTTTTCTATTTTATAGAGATACAGTGTTGAATCCCATAAGAAAAAAAGAGACTTTGCTGAAATCCAACAAAACGTCATTTATATCAGAAGGTGAATCTTCCCAAGCTGGAACCAATAATCTGTAGCCCGTCACTGTTTCAGCAAAAAAAAAAGAGTTTATTTTACAATAAATTATATAACCTTTGGAATATATTACATAATTTCATATTTTATAAAAGACTAAATGACCTAAAACAGAATTATTCGAATGGTGGAACATCTCTTTCTGTCATGTAATTTAAAGAGACACTTGATTTTACTTCAAGGTTAGAGTTAGAGGTTTATGAGTCACAGGGAGTATTGTGAAAACAGGAGCATTGTGAAGTCTGAATTTTTGAGAAAATTAAGAGACATCACATCTTTCATCTTTCTTTTGGAAACTACAGAAATGTTTTGGTAGCTGAGTGGGTGCTGGTCAACGCTGACGCCAGTTCAGTTCTGGCAGCTGGTGACCTTTGTTTTATGTCATAGATCTCTCTTTTGAGATGCCTATTCTATCTAACTGTTCAATAAAGGCAATAAATATGCCTAAAGATAGATTGGAAACTATAAACCTGTCTAATTGGCAGCTATCAGATTAGGTATGGCTTTTCTTGAGACCTTAGTGGTGTTGTGACGCTCCTTAAGTATTGTAATGTGCATGGCAGTGTATCGTTTTTTTCGTGTTTTAAAATTGTAATCCTGCTGATGATCAGTAATCTGATTATGAGTCATGTAATGCTGTTCCATGAATTACTAGGCTCCATGTCTCTTGGTTGCATAAATGGAAAGTGAAAGCTCTACCTTGACCCATTCTAAGGAATTAAAGTTTGCATGGGCCTCTGCTGCATTGATTTTGACCTTTTTAAAAATCCTTCCCCCAACTTTGTGAAAGCGCACCACTAAATTACTTGAGTTGCCCTGTAATATCTTATCTTTCTCTGAGCGGAATGAAAAATGGACAAAAATCACAGTGTTTTATCTCTAAAAAGTATGATTCAATAGAGAGAAATCGAATCAAACATTAAAGCAAATAATTAAGCTTAAAAGTTCATTCTTAACTTAAGAAATATTTATTGACACATAAGCTACTCTTACAGCATTAAGTGTAGCTTCAGTCATTTTGTAAATGTAATCTCTTGCTTGACATCTCCTCAGTCAAATGTGAAGTGCATGAAGTGAAATGACAACATGCATGATTATACAGTACCCATGGCTTAGATAAAAGCTGTTCATTGTTGGCCCCTGATATAAAGCATATGGACTCGCAGCAGACATCATTAGCATGGGTGATTAACTGGCCAGGTTAAGTGTCTTGCACTTGAGGGCCTAACGCTACCATCCACCTCTAGGGATCCAGTCACCTGAACGGCAAATCATGTTATCTCTGAAATCAGTTCAGCAGCGGGGTGCCTGCTCCAGTGTTGGCGATACCTCATCATCGACTGTGTTTGCGGTTACGTGGCTGAACGTGAGAAACAATGGGGACGTGAGCCAGCGTCACCGGGGGGATATGTGTCACAACATAGCGACTGAGGGAAGCTGCGATGATTCCTCCTGGAGTCAAGCACACCCATCTCACATTCAAATTTAATGAGAGCATGTTGGGAAACAGTCACAGAGGGTTTGGGGTGGTGGTAATAGGGTGGCGGTAATAGGGTGGCAGCCCCAGCCCATTAAAGAAGCTTAAAGAAAATCTATTTTGAATCTCGAGTTCAAAGACATCTCAGTCAGAGGTTGACAGTGAGCTGGGGATTTCTCTCTTTGCATTGCACATTCTTCTTTATCAGTTTTATTGCCACACAACACACACACACACACACACACATCAGATGGCAGATGGTAGTTTCCTCTTGCTACCACACAGTGCCTGTTAGATTATCTTTAGACTGATGACGTGTAATGTGCTGTATTTTTGACTTTTCTCTTCCGAAGCAGCATGGATGTCCAAAAAAAGAAAAAGAAAAAAGGGTCATGTCTGTCCATACGCTGACATCCTAAAAGTCTTCAGACCACCAGAGCTGAGTGAGTGCACTTCATTTACGGGTGAGAGGTCACAGTGCTGCTATAGTCCCTTTCCATTTTCAGGAGGCACAGTAAAGGTTTGGCAGAGCAATTCCAGGCAGAGAAAAGGATGCTTTCACCATTAGATGCTGTTGTTCTTGTGCAATTCCTTGAGGGTCCATTGCTACCTTTAAGTGCCACAATAGGTTTTGAGGAAGGTGAAGTTACACCAGAAAGGGACCTTCAGACCACTACTTTCACTTCCTTGAACTCCCCAAATCCCTTTCTTCCTGCCGGTCAATTGACTCCTCGATTTCACTCAGAGAGGCAGTCGTGTCGCGCCGCTGCCTCTGAGCTGTTGCATGACCGTTCCCTACACACGAGCGTTCATCCACTGATACAGCAGCAAAGTGATGAATCCCTCCGTATTCAAATCCAACCTGTTCTCAGAAACAGCAGGGGGATGAATATATTACACCATGACGATTCATTAGCTGAATGTCAGCCGCTAAGTGTGCACTGACAAGGCCTTGCCTTTCAACCAGTTCACTACATGAAAGAAGACCTTTAGTTAGACTTGAATCATCCACACAATAATTTAATATCTTACCATAATAGCTTTCTGTATTTTAATAAGAGATTTTCACTGAAACTTTATCTGTGAACCATTGCCCTCTATAAAGTGATTTTTTTTGCTGTGATAGAAGCTTTTCATTTTCTGGTCTGAATGTGATTCAGGATGGGTTTTTCTCAACAGCAACCCTCTCGTATTAGCAGTCCAGGCATCCATAGACACCACAGACCAGACATCCAAAAGAATCACTGCCAACCCATGTGGACTACAACCAGGAAAAATGGATTTTGTGTGTAGAACACAACACACAAAAGAAAATATAATGCAGCAATGGAAATGATTTATGTCTGCTGAGAAAGCAACCTCAAGGTCCAGTTGGCAGCTATTCTGGGACTCTCAATCATATTGTCTGGACTGCTTCACTAAGTTTAAAGTCTTAAGTTGTTTGCTATTTTCAAACTTGTGATTGACTAAATTGGGTTACGCCATAACAATTTAAGAAATGCCCGAGTTAGTTAAGACTTTAGTAATGTGTAATTAGGTTGCTAAGAAACATCTGAAACCCCATCCAATCAAAACGAATCAACTGTGTGAAGAGAAAGTCACTGCAGCATCACAAGCTGTTAAGATGGGAAATATCCAACTAAGCTGAGCTCATCATTTGGTCCAATGTGATTGGTGTGGCTCAATGCATACTTTAATGAGAACTCAAAATGTTCCTCGTTAAACAACACTTTGAGTGTCAGACCAGACAAACCTATTTTACTCTTTAATCTAAAATACCTTAAGCTAACATTTGTTTTGTCGGCACTCTCGGCAGCAAGTTCCACAGTGACGCCTCACAGTTACCACCTGTAAATATGAAGTGACAACTAATCTCTTCTGACGAGCTACTTTTAAATGGCGCAGCCCGTTTTCATTCAGCGACACGTACAACCTCCACTTAGCAAACACTTATACTATAACCAAGTATGTATGTAGTAACTTATTAAAAACTGGTGCGACTGGCTCTTTATCTTCATCAGCGGATTTAAGTTTTCTCCCATTACCATGAAAATGTAGATGTTGGAAACCTCTCTGAGCACTTTATGGATTTCTAATTCATGTCGGATTAAAAGAATTATAACAAAAGGAAAGAGCTAATGGAGCTCCCCCTGCTAATGAGGATCATTTGATACTATAGAAAGGTTCACAGCAGCTACTAAACAGAGCTTGTTTTGTCAAATGCTGTTTCCGAGTTCTACTCGCTGTATGGCTGAACATCAACTGTTTCTTGTAATCTCTGTGCAACCTTCAATAAAACAAATTCTTCAATAAAACAAGACTTGCTCTGTTAGCTGCTAACTACTCACATATTTGAGAGAAATAATTCAGCGAGGGACTCAGCAAAACCCTTTTTTCCCATTGCAGAGCCCCATTCAGAAAACATAAGAAGATGAAGGTAAAAATGTTAATGTTACAGCAATATCTTCTTCTGTCATGCAGGCTGGATTTCACTGCAAACACTGTTAAAGCCTGAAAAATTTCCAGCTCGATCCCCATGGCCATTTTGTGCAGTAGACAGATATGACCCCGCCATACAGAAAGAAAGGCCAGAATTCTGTTTTTAATACTTAATTTTGAAGTCACTGCTGGTAAGTGATCTTCGCGCTCTCTGCATACTAATTTGCACAGACGTCGTCCTTGAGAACCATGTGATTAATAATGGATGCAGTGTGACTATATGCCAATAGCTGGAGCGAGCTGTGGAGCAGTGAACTGCAACGCCGGGTTTGAAAATGTGCCTCCTTCCACCTCCACATCTCACATGCTGCACGTTTAAATTAACCGAGACAATAAACAGTTAAAGTTTTGCCACATGAAACGGACGCTCACTTGTGGTTTTGCAGCAATCGGATACAGGAAATCTGTGAAATCTGATCATGGCCTTAGAGCGGGGCCTATAGCTACACACCTGCATCACATCCGTCTGCAGTGTTTCTCTATAATCTCTTCAAGGCTCATCTGGTTGCAAATGAGAGAAACCTTAATGATTTTCAAGGCTTAAGTAAAGGTTTGAATAATTTCTACCTAAGGAATATGCATGACAACCACGTAACACATTTATGAAAATACGGGCAAAAATGTGCTCTACAAATGACTGACGTTCTCCTGATTGTCTCGGGTATTATACTGGCAAATTTTCAGCAGGAGTACGGTGGATTAACACTGCAGAAGATTTTGAGAGCGTCAAAGCTCAGCACAAAGGATTTCTCATGTTATTGTCATCCTATCATAATAAAATTTACAAAATGAAACAGCTGTCAAATTAGTATCCAGAGATGGGAAACTCAGTCCAAAACCTTCCTTTTCTCTGTGCATCCATCTGTAGTGCACATTTTCTGAACTGATATTGCATGGCCCTGCTCCAAATTTAGATACATGCAGAAAGAAGTCGGCTGACAGCAACATCTGCGTCATTCCACCTTTAGATGCATCTTCATTGTCGGGTGAGGCGTCGTGCTGAAAACATAACATTTTATTTTAGCGCGAGTGTGATCTGAGAGAAGCAAAGCCTGCAGAAAAAATGCTAGTTAACATGTAAATATTGTATACTGTGTGCACTGCATGTAGGGAAAACACATTAGCCAGCTATAGCCTGAGATTTGCTGGGGGTCTTTTCTACATCTCTTAAGTAAGTTAAAACAGAAAGCAAACAAGTTAAACATCCATAATTAAATTAAAATTAAACTAGCAGAGAGGATAGTGTATCTGGGCCAAAGAAGACACTCGAGTACTCTTGTTAACCAACGTCTTGGTGCCGATAAAGAAGCGCTGCGCATTAAAATGTTAGCTGCTTAATAAACGTAGTGTGTTAAATTAATAAGAGCGGTCCAGTGCTTTCTTTGAGTTCAATCCCTGTGAAATGACCCAGAGATCCTTTTCTCCACTACACTGTCTGCTTTTGTGAGGTATCTGAAGTGCAAAAGATCCCCTTTTATATTATCTTCATCCAGTTCTGCCATTAAAAGTAGGCTTGAGAGTTTTTTATGCCGTATGAGCCACTTTCAAAATGGACGGACAGATGGAGCTTTATTGTTATTCTAAAAAAAGATCTCAAGGGGAAATGGTGGATGAAGAAATCTCCGACTGAATTACCTAAGGGTACATTTATTGGCACTTAGCTGGTTACTATATGCGATACACTGTAGTGATATGCACCATTTGCCCTAATGGTGGCAAAGTCTTAATTCTCTGTCTCATGAAAATAGAAATGTTTACTATTCTTGTCCTCTTTAACGGGGAAACTAAGCATTGAATTACTTTTGCAATCACACAAGAGAATCAAAACGTGACGTATTATTGCAGATGGTTTTCATAGATGGAAACTGAGCCGCTACTGCGGCATCTTCCAGGTCTCTGACAGTCCCGGTAACCATTGGAAACAGTCTACTACGCAGAGGACAAAGGCAAACCTGAAGGATGGGACCTGCCAATGATTCCCCCTTGTGTGCAACCACTAGACTCACAGGCCATGTTGATTTACTGACAAAAACAAGGTCCCCTTCTGTGTGAGTCAATGTTGGTGTGAAACACTGCTCAAACAGGATATTCCGCTCTTTACTGGTTCTCATCTCTCAGAGGTAATGGCTTGGAAAATCTGGATGTCTTTAAAAGGCAACAGGGACTACAAGGCCATTATACATTTCTTATCCTACTGACATTGCCATCACAGCTTAGACAGGCTGACATAGAGGGTCACTAGCTTATTACTTTCTCATAAGTGGTTCGGTCCAAACGAAGGGAAAGCTATCATAAAGACTTCATTTAGTGATGGCTGTGTAACCTGCGCATTGCAACTTGATTCAATGTCAGTCCCAACTATAGCTCCTATCATAATTATTTCAAGCATTTACAGGAGGAAATGGAGCCTTTGCAGTGTCGGGGGGGAGGGTGACAGCTCAGCCCTTAGTACGCTGTATTTCCTGTGGTACCTATATGTCTATGTGATTTCATTTTCAAAAAAAAAAAAAGAAAAACACCTTAATCCGATTGGTGATCAGGCGCCAGCAAACCACCTCTTAAAAAGGTGCTGAAAATATATCTGTGCACCACGAGAACATGTGGTCAATAGTTGGTGTACAAGACTTACCTCGCTAAGCCGGCTTATACTTTAGCTCACAGCACTTCTAAGCTTCTTAACGAGTAAGCTCAAACTGAGCTAATTATTCATGGCCAGCCTCCGTCTCAGGGAACACAGCCAGGGATGAGTACCCAAAATCATGCATTTTGCACTGTAACCTATGGAAACTGTGTAATTACCTATTTAAAAACACATGCAGGAAGGTAGTCTTATATCAGGCCTTTGTCACCCACAATCCTCAGCTCCTGGCTTGGCTCTGTGAGCTCGAACTGTGTCACAGCTATGATAGCTTGATCATTTAAATTAAAAGTGTAAGCCATCTGGGGCCGTAATTTTTCTCATATTTTCTGATTCAAGGCAAGGTTTTGTCCCCAAAGATTTAAAAGCTGACTCACACTGTTAATTGTTATTCATCTTAATGTGGCTTCCCCATGTGCCTTTGTCATTTTAATTTCACTACTTCAAAGTCAAAAGTCTCTTTCATGTTGCTTTTCTGCTATGTTGCACGCCGTCACCAGAAATTGGAACATTTGAGCATCAGATTAGGGGAAGAATCTGGAGTTCATCATGATTTAAAACTAATATTCATTTCCTGAAAACTAAATTAGTACCCCACTGTCAATATCACTTATGTAAATTAGTAATCCAATTTAATGAGAGAATACTGTATATCTGTGAATATATTTCATGCAAAAACATGACGTCGCTCTCATTTTCCCTCATATTTTCACACTAGCATTAAACACTTATATACCCCAATGAGCAGGCGATAAGAAATGTGTGCATCTGCAGAACTTTGTCTGTAGCTGCATCTGAGATCCCAAAATAACAGAGGCATTATATTTGCATATGATTAGCAGAGATACTTCATTACATTTACACTGTAAATCCTGGTTAATCTTTTCTCTTTTCTTTTTCTGGCACGCCTACATTGATTTCCACATGTATGTAAATTGCTTGCCAAGGCACTTCATTACCTCACTGACAACTTTATAACCTCATTCTGGTTATCAGCATATTACCTAAAAACTCATTTATGAGAGACAATTGGATCACCTGTGAGAATCACTGTTGCGTAAAGTAAACATAATTGTCTATGTAAGATTCCACTGTAATCTGATCCAACACTAACGGGGAGTTCCTAACAATGACAAACTCCAAGTCAAACATATTGCTGTGAAAGTAATGACTTATTTCAGTAGAGGACAGGCTTTTCTGTGGTAACCATAATGTACTTCATTTGTACTTGCACTATAATTGGACAGACAGTGGTGAAAATGCATTAGGCGCCTATAAACAATGATTCACTTAAGTAGCAAAAAGATACACGTTTGTATGAATATACTACATGTCCTGGTACATTAAGATGCTATCAGCCAAATTAAATGTAAAAGCTATGCAAAATATTGAGGATAAAAATCAACATCACCTCTCTGTGTGGCACGTCTGCATATCAGAGCAGGGCATCCGTAAAGTGAAAAGTTACAGTCGACTCCCGAGTGAAGGTAATAATGCATGAACTGAAGTAAATGATGTATGACTTGAAAGACAAAAAAACAACTTTCAAACAAAATAAAAACTTCTATACTACTCACAGCTGCTGTAGAGATTTGACCTGAAATATAGATCTTTTCAATGAAAACATGAGAAGATGTATTATCATCATACTGAAGGAGGTACTGCAGTCAAATTAGACCCACTACAGTGTTTTTATCTTTCTTCAAGAAACAATGTAAGGTTGACATTTTTTCTTTTTTGTAGTGAAATGTCTCAACAACCTTTAGATTTTTTTTACAGTACTGCCATCCTCTTTGGTCTCCAGAGGATGAATCCCAATAACTTTGGTGGCAATGATTAACTCTGCCCTCAGCAAGTAGACAAAAATGACCAAAAAAACATATATGAGTCAGTGTGGTGAAGGTGTCTGTGTGTACAAAGTCTAATTTAGCAATTGAATTATGAAATATAGATTGAAAACAAAAACAAACAAACAAAACAAAGCCAATGTTGTGGTTTCCCAGTATAGAAAAGCCCTCATTTAACATCAGCCAAAAGACATTCACAACCAAGTTCCAATTGCAGCCTCTGAGGACGTTTTCTTAAAATGCCATGTTACAAGGTTGAAACGACCTCTCAACTCGTATTAAATATCAAATTACCTCAATGAACAGTATAATCTAAATGTTCACTAAGTCCCGGAGTAATTACAGCCAAGTTTCTATGTCACTTAACTGGAAAAGACTTCTCAGAGATGTTTGGTAAGCCATTAAATCTTCTTATTTTTCTGTACTCTAATACTGGGTAGGATTCTAGGCAATAAAAAAAAAAAGAGACAGAAATACTAAGCTGAGGACATCATAGTGACCACGACCTACAGTGCTGCTCTGCTTCTGTTTGTATTATAAACTACATGGTCATAGGCCCTTCTCTATCACACAAAAACTATTTCATCTGCAGCCAAATCATTTGGAGACTATTAAGCGTGCTTGGACCAGAATGATAGAGCTCTAGGCTCATCAGCCATATGTTAGGCCACCGATTAGACTCGAGCCATGCTGAGAGAAACACCACCCCTCAAGTCAACACGGAGGTGCATCTGTTTTGGATAAGGCTCGTTTTACATCTTCAAATCTCTTTATTGCACACCTAATTGAAAGGGACAGTTGATTTAAGGTTTCGCTGCCTGCCAACACATAAACTGCTTTGAAAGGCAGTACAGTGACTCTTTTAAAATCACCTTCATTCAACACACTTTTAAACAAACATTCATGATTTTCTGTCACAGGGGAAGACGGAGCATTATGATTCAGAGCGTCTTGTTCCAAATGTCTTTCCCTCCATATTTTGTCTGATAAGAGTTTCACTTTCTAACAGTTTTAAAGGTTATTTTTTATGGTAAAATACAGTGGAGAAAGATGGAAAAGATGGGAGAAAAAGAAAAGAGCCACATGTAGCGAAGTGTCCCTGCTGGAATCAAACAGAGCATATCACGATTACATGGCACACAATTTATCCAGCTGAGCTACCAGGATGCCACAGACACCCTAACAGGTTTGAGGGATGTTCGCTGCCATGGCAACGAAGCAAATAACACTGATGTGTCTTATCAACAAGCCTACAAAGGAAGGAAAACCAAAGCGCTTGAGCCACATGAGTAAAATTCAACTAATGCCATTGTCACAGACTCAAAAGTGATCGGAGAGTCTCTGGAAGAAAATCTCCTCAAAGCTCTATCAAGCCACATTATTCCAGAAAAACAGCGTTTGTGTTTTTCAGCAGCATTTCCAGCAAATTTGGTCTCTGTGCATTTCCCAAAGCTTCAGCAGACACACATTAATATTTTAATCCCAGTGATTTCTTTTAATGTGTGATTTACAATTGAATTTCTTCTCATGGCTATGTGTAATGATCACAGGAGGCATCATTGAAAACCGTAAAATGCACAACGGATTTCACTGTCTAATACGATGAAGTCTCTTCCCCAAAGCTACTCAAGTGACAGCCAGCTGCCAAGTGTCTTGCTTGCTCAGCTGTCTAATCTAAAAATTACTGACATGTCAAAATTCAAAGACTTTCACAGCTATAAGGACTAAGGCTGTAACGGTACACAAAAATTCACAGAACGATTTGTACCTCAGCTTTCGGGTCACGGTTCGCTACATTTCCAGTGCGACAGAGAAAACAAAAGAAATGCAGAAAATGAAGTTTTCTTATTTAAGTGGAAAAAAATAAATGAAGGAAGGATAAGGCAACCAAATGTTGTCCTGTATGAAAACATACAAGAGAAAAATGAATAATGAAACAGCAATGTTCCCTCAATCACGACTCTGATCTGTGCATCACATAAAATAAACAAAATTTAAATTGTCCATTACGATAAGTCCTATGTACTGATAATTGACTAACAATTAAAGCAAGTTTTAACTATTCAGTCAAGCTAGCCAAAACAATTTTAAAGTTTAACTCCTCTTTTTCCAGGTTTTTGTCCTTTATTTTCAGGTTTGTTTTCACAGAAAGTAGTTTTTCCACATTGTCTGAGAAAAGGATTGATCTGCTGGCACTAACAACGTCCCCAGCCATTAGTACAGCGAGGTTGTGTTTTCTAACATTAAAAGATGAGGACACTCGTGAGTCTTCCACCACACATGGGTTGCAGTGCAGAGAAGTTGCAGTCCTTTGTCATGTATGATGCCACTTCACACATGAGCTGGAGCAAAGCTGTATTCTCTGTGGCTCCATCCTGCAGCATGAAATGACAATAAATAAGGGGAAATCTACAGACAGTATAGTTACCATTGCTAAAGTAATATTTATTTCATTTGTACAGAGTAATAGAGTAATAGATGTAACAGAGGACGCCTTCTACTTCTTCAAAAAATAATAACCTTGATATAAAACATATGAAATACCTGCTCTACTCTGGAAACAATCTCTAAGTTGAGGTGGTCGTAGATCCTCTTAAAGCCACTACTATCTATGTGACAGAGGGTCCTGAGCCTTGGATCAAGTGCACAGATCTGTGTTGCAGGCATCCTTAATTTGTGTCACAGTACGACTGTCTCCATCATTTGGGTCCATGGATTTCAGGTCACGGTTTTGAAACAATCCTTGTAAACCGAAGGTATAGTTTCAGAGCTTGTTATTGTTGCTTTCTCTGTCAACAACAACCAGCACTGCACAGCTAACACTTTCCAGATGCAACTGGTGCTCTTCCACACATGCAAGTGCATAGAAATAAATAAAATATTTGCACAGTAAGTTTGGAAGCCAAACAAGCCTCCTGCACTGAACTGAGAATGAATACACGTAGTATTACACCCCTAATGAAGACACTCACACTCCTCAATGCCATGACTGACGTTTGGATTAATGCTGTAAATGTACTCCATATCCATGCTCCTCCTGTGTCTCCTCATTAATGACAGCACATGTGATTCAGACTTCAAAGCGCTGAAGTTAAATGCTGTCAGGATGGTTGCAGCGATAGTACAGAAATACATGTTTGTCATAATTCAATTTCAATCCGCTTTTTAAATAATAGTGTTATTAAAATGCCCGTGTAGTCTAAACACAGTCAAGTCGAGATACAATGGAGGCGCTTAACTGCTGAATGTCTTATCACAGTCACTCAATCGACTTCTCCTCCCCAACCGTGGATCAAAGGGGTATCCATCTGCTATTACTGAGCTAATGCCAGGCGCTCTCTCAGTTAGAGGATTTCTCAGACGTTATCGCCTTTTCATCCTGAACCGGAGCTTTATTTCCTCTGAGACATGCACTCACAAAGCAGCACCCAATCATCCAGCAAAACAAACAAAGTACGAGACAAGAGCAAAGGGCAATTGTTTTAAGATTTATATTTCACTGATTGTCATAGTCACATGCAACATTTTACCAATTAGACAATGCAAGTGTGTAATTTATGGATGCTTTATTAGAAAAATGTAATGTGACAGGGGCCTGGCTGAGTAAATAATTGCTGTTTTTGAGATTCGAATCTCCCTTCACCGCTGAGCTCAAGCATGGAAATCCTGACAAATCTAAGTTGCCTTTGGCTAAGAGGATTAATAATTAGAGACACTGACAGCAAAACGCTCCTAAATTAACGTAATATCAACTCTGCAGTATGATCTTGGACACCTTCTGTGAGATTTGTGTACATGAATATGATTTTCCTGAAGCTATGAAAACTAGAGAGGCCATTCTCTAATCTTCGAAGTCACACTTTCTTTAGTTGCTTCTGTTACAAATTATTTGGAGAAGAATTAAATGCTAAACTCATTGAACACATATGGCAGGGATATCTGTGTGTGTCTGTTTGAGTAGGTATAACAAGAGGATGAAACACATAGTTGATTAACTAATAAGTCAGTCAACAGGAAATGAAGGATTATGAAAAATAAACTAATAATTTCAGTCACTTTTGAAGAAAATAAGTCAAATACTGCAAATATACCTACATATCTAAAAACTGTTGATTGTTGATGAAAAAAAAACAAAACAAACTTCAAAAACAAGCTGCAGCTGTCTTGATAACTAATTAATAATTGAAAGCAAAAATAGTGAAAAAGTGCCAAATACTCTCTGGTCCAGGCTGTCAAAAAAGGAGGTAGTTGGGTATCTTTGGGTTTCAAAATTCTGCAGCTAAATAAGACATTTAAAGAAGCCACATTACACTCTTGGATGTTGTGATAGATAAAAAAATAAAATAAAATAATGCTTTATTTTGTTCATTGATCAACTTAAAGGACTGTGTTCTCGAATACAGCTTGTGGGAATTTTCATTACATAATAATTGGCATAGATATTTCTGAAACAAGTGATCAGTCAAAAAAGTATAATTAGACATAGCCCTAGAAACAATATGAAAATACTGCATCAAGAGGAAACCTTGTATTGCTTAATTTACTTCTGCACATGATAAATAAATCAGTTAAATGTGCTGAAGCATTATAAGTAAAAGCACTCACTCTTTGGGTCCTTTGGCATCCCAAGAGTGTTGATTTAAGATGTTCATTTTACCAACAGCTATCAAACCAATGTAGTGCAGCTGAAAGTTCAGCATCTCCCTGTGAAATGTAGTTAAATATACATCCGTGCAGAGTGGCAAACCTGAGGTCAAGCTCCAATACCTTTATAGTAAATCAGTAAACTTACTTTTCCATCTCTGGTAAGTTAAATGATACATGAAGCCCTGCAGGATAAGCCTGGAGTCATCCAAACATCCAAGAGGAGGCTGACAGGCTTTATGAATGTCCTACATCACTAATCTTGGCCACCATAAATGGATCCCTTTTAGTCAATAGACACCCAGATCACAACGTCTTCATCCAGTCATCATCTATCAAGCCTCTCGATAGAGAAAGTAGTTTGTCAGACCGATCTAATGACCTGATCATGGTGAGGCCCGTCAAAGTGCATCATCAATAACCGTAAGCATGGATGGCTCCGAAAGGCCAAAAGCATGCAGCTATTGCCTGTTGGAAGATAATCACTCTTTAACGAGATTATCACTTTACAATGCTGGGCTGGTTTGTTTGCTAGTTTGCCACAAAGTATATTGATGTTGGTATGAAACCATAAAGCTTTCACATCGTTTCACGTCTCAGCGCAGCTCATGAAGATGATATACAGCTGACCTTCAGCTGGGCACTGTTTTCTCTGACACGAGTTTGGTTGGCATGTCTCAGTGCATCTTGACAGACAGGTACGCCGAGGGCTGAGGCTGTTATGCCACTGCTGTTTTTCTTTCAGCGGTGAAGTTTGAGTTGGTGGAGCTTTTGTTTTGCCAGTTCACATCTCATGTAAGTCAACGTCACCCACCTGCCCTCGGTGCAGGCCCTTACAGATGATTCCCCACATCACAAAAGATTCAGCCGAGAACATGGCATGCTAAACCACTCATCCTACGGCAGATCTGTCTTATGTAACCATCTCAGCTTAAACACTGGGCAGTAAAGAAAAAGGAAACCCAGTGCTGTGGATTAATTCAACCCCAAACCTAACCCCCAAAGAGAGATTTCAAGATGGACTACTTTGTACATATTACCTTTGTAATGGCTGCTGCTTGCACATGTTTAGTGGAGGAAAACTCTTTTATTTCTTTAAAGAATTCACAACCTTCACATTAGCATTTACATTTATTTGTGGAATTTGGCAGACAGGCTTGTTCAGAGCGACTTAGAGCACCACTCAGTTTTCATAATTAAGACAACAGCATTGGATCAGCAGAAGACATTTGGCAGCGCCCTGATCATCTCAGCATTCAGCTGACCGTAAGTGTTCCAAAGAGAGTTAACTGGTGGCGCTGCACTAACAAGCTTCTACTCTGTCCTTTGAATAGATTTCCATTTATGTAAGGTACCATTTATGTACTTCACTTACTGCAACGTAGGTTACGGTCTTTCTTGAAGAAAATGCTGAATAAAGTGCCCACATTGTTCACATAGCAATTGCTTCGAAGTGAATGGTAAAATAGTGCGTTCTGTTGCACCAAATCCCAATAGTAAATAAGCATTCCACAAGCTTTAAGTAAGGCACAGAGACTGTACCATTATAGTCTATTATAAGCTATATGTGGCTAAAGCTGCACTGTGACTTGGCAAAAGCTGCACAAAGCACTGCGTGCACTTGATCCACTTCACATGAGGCTCTGGTCCAACAGAAATGAAGAAAGTTTTTTTGGATATTATGCTGGCACCACTAAAGGACAGGTGCATCCTCAAAGAGGTTTTTGACAGAAATTCTTTTTGAGACATAGCTGTTTTGTTTTATCTTGAATGAATCTCCTGTTTTCAGCACCCTCGCTGTTCCCTGGAAAATGTTGTGTGAACGACGAGTTTTAATCACAGCACAATAAAACAACCTAATTCACTCCCTTTCAAAAGCCTTACAGATGTTTTTTTTGTATGTCAAGTATTTTGTTACCATATCTCATGACTGCCTTTAGTGGGCTCTGTTAATATGTACAAATGATCCAAATAGCCCAGAAAATAAGTAAACACACAAAGATGAAAACTTGAATTTTGCCAAAATAAAGCATGAAAAACAAATTTAAAAACTGGGTCTCAAATTATGTGACACACAAACTGTGTGTGAACATCAGTATGTGTTATCTTCACCCTAGGAAAACGGCCGAATAAGGCAAACTCAAAGCACTGATGTTTTTAGCTTGTTGTTAATGTATACTAATCTTCTACACATACAAATGCACCAAAGAAATAAAAGAGCTGCTCAAAGCTACACAAAAAAACAAATAGTGAATAGTTATGAAACGCAACACAAAAAATAAAATAGTAATAAAGAGTGTTACATTTTTTTAAATATAGTTTTATTTCTCTTTGTTAAATTGTAAGTCTTGGCATTGGCGCTCAGGTTTTACTGATGTTCAATCATGCACGTGTTCAAAATGTACACAATAACGTATCCTATATACTGTAGACAATATGTATATAGTACGGACATGGGAAAGAGCAGGAGCATGTTTTTCCTTGTGGTAGGGGGCTTTGGTGGTTAAGGGCTCCTTAACTTGCCTCGGGTTGACTTGGATGAATGGTTGAATACATTCAGTAGATGGATGGACGTAACCGTAGATGGATTTTACATTGGTATATCCATTGAGAGGCCTTAAAACGGTTGCTGACTCACCCTGAGGAGGCGCTATAGCTATATCATGTAAATTAGATTATGCTAATCTATGCTATCCGCAGCACGGTCACTCACTGAATGCACGCAACACATGAAATTTTCATGTTCTGCAGGATTTATACAGCCTACTAAACGGCAAGGCGAGTGTGCGGACACATGGGAGTCACTGGGCCCATTCCAGAGCCACAAAAATCAATCCCAAGAAAACAAGCCCTTAAATATCACCAAAATGAAGTATTACTGAAATTAAGTCACTGCTGAAAACAGTACATCAATAGTAAATTAATGGCTAAACATCAGTAAACAGTTTGGAAACAAGGATAGAAACATCCAACAGGTGTTGATCTGAGAGGCAGATTTTCTAAACCAGGCTTCGAGCTCTGTGTCAGCAAGAAATCCACCCTACTTAAGTGTCCTGCTCATGTATGTGTAATAATGTTCTGATCAATGCGTTGTACTGCTTACTTAAGGAAAGGACAGCCAGATAAACACTCCACACTGCAACATCTTTCTTAAGCAGGTTGTCTTTTAACAAGCAGTTTTAAGAGTTTTCTTTTTTTCCCTCAATGTCATGTTAACACTGGGGAAGAAAGTCCAACATGAAATGAAATATTGTTTATAATCCATCCATTTTGGCCTTAATGAAGGCATAACATTGAGGAAAACGCTGATCAATAATTATTTGCACCACATATCCTCTCAACTATGCCTTAAATCTCTGCTGCAGAGAACGTGTTCAGTATTTCAGAGTTATAAAGCTTTCAAGGGTGTCAAAGATTTAAACAGCAATAATGTGTAGCTTTACACTTATATAGTGCGCCGCACCTCAAGATAACCTGCTACGTTGTTATTGTGTCTAAAATGCCCAAGGCAGTGAATTATCAGTTTGCAGATCTTGTGTGCACATTAGATAAATATCTAATAACACATGCACCAAAGCCTGCACCAAAGTAGAACTTATTTCATGGATTCGGGCCAAATGCGTGGATATTCTGCTGCTGCTGTTTCTTTGAGGCCCCTTGAGCTGTGAATTTTTGGGATGATCAAACCTGGTTGGGCTATAATCAGTGCAGCAGTGGTCCTCTGCAAGGCACCAATGAAATTGTCCCATTTAGACGGGGAGAGATTTTAATCAAGGCGGGTTTAATTTTTCCACTATTGTTTGTCAGCTGAGCTCCAAAAGCAAGAAATCAGGATGTCCGATTGTGAATCTCTCAGAAATCAACATGCAAGTATTAAAATATTAGGGCTTTGTAGAAATATCACAACATGGAAACAAACTGTTATAATATTCCCTGATTCAGCTCCACATATGCATCTGAAACATACCCACATCCTACTCCAGTTAAAATATGATCAGTGACAAGATACTCTTCACAGACTTTTTTTGTTTTTGCACTAGGGTGCTAGATTATGCATGCATCTCTATTAAAGTCAGACATTCAACCAAACAGAGAAAACAGAATGTGAAGGTTGAGGCTCTTAACCGTTCACTTCACTGGAATAGTTAATGCTTCTGCAGGCTTCCAGCCTTTAATAGGCAGCAGGATTCGACATCTCCAATAAGGCTGGTGCAGTCTGATGAAGAGCACGCCATGCGACTTTCTGACAAACAAATCAATATGCAAGGACAGAATGATCGCTCATCACTGTGGCATATCCAGTAGGAGCAATTCATGGAGGCATTATCTTCTCCCTAATGCTTCAGTCAAGAATGAATAGTGGATTAAATGCACTACATTTGTCCAATGCTTCTTAGATCAGAAAAGAAAGTCTTAATAGGGCTAGTAAGACCTGTGGTCGTGAGCGCTCGCACAATAATATATTGTTCTTATGCATTATTTAATGGGACTGTGGGGAAGATAGTGTTTGTGTGCATTTCAAATTCTGTATGAGAGCATGTAGCTCTCTTAATTGGCTTTCTCAGGAGAGCCAAAAGGGAAATGCTGTTCTGGCAGAAGATATTGATCAATAAGACCAGATGCAGCTACTGAGAGCATGATCTAAATCAATGTCACCTTCAAGTAAACAGTAGAAGACGAGAAGCTGCAGTTTAAGACATCACTGGAAGTTGGCGACCGTGCTGCTCTCAGCCATTGTTTCTTGTTTACATAATGATATCATATCGCTTTATCTAAATGACCATATAAAAGGCTCTGACACACAGTGTCAGGAGCAACACGACGACTGCACAGCAGTGGTTCTTGAGGGAGACAGATGCCACCAATAATTTTCTTACCCGAGTCAACAGAAGGGCTGGGCAACTGGCTGGTACAATGCAGCAGATCTCATGGGTACAAAATGTGATGATCCTCTGCAGTTTAAATGCCACATGCTCTGCAGCAGGTGACATGTTTTTTCCCAACTGAATATCAGTGGCAGGACTCTAGCTGCTCCAGACAGGTTGAATACGGTATGTGTGGATTATGACGGCTGCTTACCACTGAGCTCAGCTGGCTGTTCTGTATCATGCCACATCTTGCATGTTATTCCTGAAAGAATTAGCTGTCTAACCTCCATATGGATCGTCACATGGATCTATATGTCTCTTTCAGACAGCCGGTCTCTGAAGATGACTCTCCACTCCTTCTTTCAATCATCCCCCTACAAGCTCCCATCGTACATTCTGGTCACACCCTGTAGCTCCATTTTACATGAGACATGTGGCGCCGGGCAGGTCAGTCTTTAGGCACCGGCGCTCCATGTGCTCACTTGTTTTATCAGTCACTGTCAGAAACAAACAACTGCGCCTTAGCCGTGGTTAACAGGCATGCTGCAAGCGCATGTTCATGCTCTGTGACAGTTTTCCTTATTCACGTGTACCGCTCAGGTGTGAGGGGCTAAAAAGCTTCCAAGATAAAAGGAGCCAAGAGGCAATCATTATTTCCAGAGGGTTTCGAAGTCGGAATACAAATGTTCTCCAGCCACATAACGCCGTGACCAAGTGCAAAAATGATGAAGTCTACCTACTCCGTGTTACGTGCTTTTCAGACATATTTTAGCAGGGTTTTACTGCAGTTGAGGAGAGTTTGTTTCATCTCAGTTTCTTTTTTTTGATTCATGAAGCCTGTGCCAGTGCGTTTGATTGATTAACATATTTGTGGTGAGCGCAGTTCATTCATCCATTTTCAACGCCGCACGTCCTGTGCCGAAAATGGATTTCGCTGGGGACAGCAGCCAAACCCAGCGTGCAAGAGAGGGAGAGGCAAGGTACACTCTGGACAGGTCGCAAGTCTAGCAGAGGGCTAATAAAGTCGCATTCACCTTCAAACAGGGAGACGTGTTCAATCCAGCTTACATGCAACTCTTGGGACTGTGCTCTGGTTTTTTCTCACTGATGGACATAAATAATCATAACTGACAACATGCTTTGCAAAAAATATTGTGCATGTCCTCAAAAACTGTCAAATAATTCATTTTTTACTGATGAGTACGAAGAAACAGTAATCTGTGCATACTGTATCAAATATATCACACAAGTGATCAATAGCTCTGTTTACGACTTATAAAATACCACTGCAGTAACCTTTTGGTGAAATATTTTAGTGCTTTTGCCTTTTTGCACTTATTGAAATTCATGATACAGCAAAGTCGAAAAGTGGAAAGTATTTTATGCCTCTCGAGGCTTATATGTTATTTACCTGTGTTTCCTCCGGTGATCAGTGCACCTCTACTACTTTCTGCCACTGTGTTACTTGCTAACCTTAAAAACTAAATTCCATGGGTAGCTCTAGTTTAATTGCTTCAGTGCTTTGGTGGCGAGTCCTTTGATCTTTTTGGCTAGTTGTAATTACGCTATTCCTCAGCTTTTTCATGCATCTTGAGCACTAAATAACTTGACTTGCCTTGGGAGAAACATCCATCTCATCCTGTCGACTGATAACAACTTAATTGGTGCTTATTTTCTGCTTTCTTGGTTCATTTCAACGTCTCTTCTAAGTCTTTTTTTTAAAGTTATCGCGCCTGTCATTGTTTGCATCATATGGTTATTCTTTGTTGTTTGTGTCCAGACAATGCAAGAATGCAAAAGGCAGCCTGAGTTTTAAACGTGGAAATGAAAATTCCTTCACATGACAAGATCATTAACCTTTCACATCCTATTTTTCTTATCTTTCTTTAATGCTGGGATCAAACTCTGCACGTCCAAGCCAGCACACATCGCTGTGAGGTACTGTGATACTGAACATAATTGTGTACTGGCTGACAATGATTCTGTTCGTCACTCACTGCATACTGCTGTGACTCTCAGAATTACAGCTTAGAGTAGCTTGGAAAAAAAAAAGTCATCTCTGGTGCAAATGTGTACATTTTGCAAATGTCAGTCTGCGAGCATGACTCACTGTAAACAGCTATTTTAATGATGCATTCTGTTATGAAGTCTTTTATACTCCCAAATACAGATCAATAGCTTGTGCGTGTTGTTATTCTCTCATTCCTGCTGTGGCTGATAACCCTCTCCTGGTCCCGATTTCATAATGCTCACACATGACACCAGCACCATGAGCAGCTGCTGTAACACAATGCAACAGAACGGCAAGGAAGAGACCCCATTAATCTCACCACACCGTCCGTATACAGCAACCTAGAAAGCAGAAAAGCATTGTCACTTTCTTTTCATGCATTACCTGCTGAGATGTGAATTTGCTCTGCAGCCGCTTCCAGCCTGCAGTGGATTTGCTAAACATGGAAGTGCTGGCAATAATGCATGATAATGATAATGACCATCCTGCCTGATTTCATTAGGCAAACACATGACGGCGAGTGCTTTGAGCTTCTGCTGTAACATCCTGCAACACATTGACAAGCCAAAGACGTGATCATAGCCACTTGCAGCTCACACACAGCTAGTGGATACAAAGACATCTAAATACATAAGAGCCCTGCCGGACGTACTGCTAATTCAAATTACAAATCCAATAAGGCTCAAGGGTATCAGCCCTCCTAAGGAAAGGAAAAAGAAAAAAAACTCATTAACCTCTGTCTTTTATAGGAGTCTTTTCAAGCCCCTTGTGTTAAAACCTGTATGATGCGCAGCTTTAACCACGCATAATTTCAATTTGCTCCATTCGCTCCAGCCAGTCAAAAACACAGTAAAAGGTTCAGCCTTTACTGAAACACTCCACAACAACAGTGACACGAGCCTCTGAGCTAGCTGTTTTTTTACGACTATAAAAGCCTTAAATGACGTATACAGTGTTTTTTTTTTTTTTTTTTTTTTTTTTTTTTTTTTTTTTTTTTTTCCCCCAAAAAAAAAAAAAGGAAGAAGGGGAAAAAAAAAGAAAAGGGCACCAGAGCAGAT